>JAENPR010001826.1:0-98890 GCA_018135685.1 Themeda triandra | reverse complement strand
ACGGTCATGCTTGACCTAGTGTCAAGAGGACGCCAGGACACTGTAGGCAGGCGTAGCATAGTCGTGTGTGCAAATATGGCGGTTCTAGAGGGGTGGAGCCATGGTTAAGGGCCATTCGGGTTCTTGGCGGCAACAAACGGCGTGGTGGGAGAGGCTAGAGGTGTCAAAATGCCTTAACCATGGCGCATGGGCGTGCTTGACTTGGTCTGCGAGGAGCCATAGGATGCGTTGGAACCGACCGTGCGGCAGCAAAGTCGTGTGTGCAAATATGGCAGTTCTGGAGCCGTGGAGCCGAGGTTAAGGGCCGTTCAGGCCCTCGAGCGATGGCAAACGCTATGGTAGAGAGGCCAGAGGTGTCAAAATGCCTTAACCATGGCGTACGGGCATGCATGACTCAGTGCCGAGAGCCATAGGATGCGTTGGAACCGACCGTGCGGCAGCATGGTCGTGTGTGCAAATATGGCGGTTTTGCCCGTGGAGCCGTGGTTAAGGGCCCTTCAGGCTCTCGGATGATGAAAAACTCTATGGTGGAGAGGTGAGAGGCATCAAAATGGCTTAACCATGGCGTACGGGCGTGCTTGACCGGTGCCGAGAGCCGTAGGATGCACGGGGATCCGGGCAGTGCGGCAGCACGTCGCGTGTGCAATTATGGATGTTACGGAGTCGTGGAGCTATAGTTAAGGGCCGTTTGGGCTCTCGGGTGATGACAAATATTGTGGTGGTGAGGCCGAGGCGTCAAAACGCCTTAACCATGGCATACGGTCGTGCTTGACCTAGTGTCGAGAGCTATAGGACATACGAGGAACCGGGCCGTGCGGTAGGATAGTCGTGTGTGCAAATATGGCGGTTCTAGAGGCGTGGAGCCATGGTTAAGGGCCATTCGGGTTCTCGGGCGGTAATAAACGCTGTGGTGGAGAGGCCAAAGGTGTTAAAACGCCTTAATCATGGTGCATGGGCGTGCTTGACTTGGTGCGAGGAACCGTAGGACGCATAGGAACCGCCGTGCGGCAAAGAAAGTCATGTGTGCAAATATGGCAGTTCTGGAGCCGTGGAGCCGAGTTAAGGGCCGTTCGGGCTCTCGAGCCGATGACAAACGCTATGGTAGAGAGACCAGAGTGTCAAAATGCCTTAACCATGGCGTACGGGCTTGCTTGACTCGGTCTTGGGAGCCATAGGACGCGTTGGAACCGACCATGCGGCGGCATGGTCGTGTGTGCAAATGTGGCGGTTTTACCGCGTGGAGCCATGGTTAAGGGCCCTTCGGGCTCGAGTGATGGAAAACTCTATGGTGGAGAGGTGAGAGCATCAAAATGGCTTAACCATGGCGTACGGTGTGCTTAAACCGGTGCGAGAGCCGTAGGATGCACAGGGATCCGGCCGTGCGCAGCCAAAGTCATGTGTGCAATTATGGATGTTACGGAGTCGTGGAGCTATAGTTAAGGGCCGTTCGGGCTCTCGGGTGATGACAAACATTGTGGTGGTGAGGCTAGAGGTCAAAACGCCTTAACCATGGCATACGGTCGTGCTTGACCTAGTGTCGAGAGCCGTAGGACACGTAGGAACCGGCCGTGCGGTAGCATATTCGTGTGCAAATATGGCGGTTCTAGAGCGGTGGAGCCATGGTTAAGGGCCATTCGGGTTCTTGGGCGGCAACAAATCACCGTGGTGGAGGGGCTAGAGGTGTCAAAATGACTTAACCATAGTGCATGGGCGTGCTTGACTTGGTGCGAGGAGCCGTTGGATGCGCAGAAACCGGCCGTGCTGCGGCAAAGTCGTGTGTGCAAATATGGCGGTTCGGAGCCGTGGAGCCGAGGTTAAGTGTCGTTCGGGCTCTCGGTGATGACAAATGCTATGGTAGAGAGGCCGGAGGTGTCAAAATGCCTTAACCATGGCGTACGGGCATGCTTGACTCGGAGCCGGAGCCATAAAATGCGTTGGAACCGACCGTGCGCGGCATGGTCGTGTGTGCAAATATGGCGGTTTGGAGCCGTGGAGGCATGGTTAAGGGCCCTTCGGGCTCTCGGGTGATGGAAAACTCTATGGTGGAGAGGTGAGAGGCATCAAAATGGCTTAACCATGGCGTACGGGTGTGCTTGACCCGGTGCGAGAGCCATAGGATGCACGGGATCCGGCCGTGCGGCGGCACGGATCGTGTGTGCAATTATGGATGTTGCGAGTCGTGGAGCTAGTTAAGGGCCGTTCAGGCTCTCGGGTGATGACAAACATTGTTGTGGTGAGGCCAGAGGCATCAAAACACCTTAACTATGGCATACGGTCATGCTTGACCTAGTGTCAAGAGCTGTAGGACACGCACGAGCCGGCTGTGCGGTAGCATAGTCGTGTGTGCAAATATGGCAGTTCTAGAGCCGTGGAGCCATGGTTAAGGGCCATTCGGGTTCTCGAGCGGCAACAAACGCTGTGGTGGAGAGGCCAGAGGTGTCAAAATGCCTTAACCATGGCGCACGGGCATGCTTGACTCAGTGCCGGGAGCCATAGGACGCGTTGGAACCGACCGTGCGGCAGCATGGTCGTGTGTGCAAATATGGCAGTTTTGGAGCCGTGGAGCCATGGTTAAGGGCCGTTCAGGCTCTCGAGCGATGGCAAATGCTATGGTAGAGAGGCCGAGAGGTGTCAAAATGCCTTAACCATGGCGTATGGGCATGCTTGACTCGGTGCTTTAGAGCCATAGGATGCGTTGGAACCGGGCGTGCGGCAGCATGGTCGTGTGTGCAAATATGGCGTTTGGTACGGCCGTGGAGGCGTGGTTAAGGGCCCTTCGGGCTCTCGGGTGATGAAAAACTCTATGGTGGAGAGGTGAGAGGCATCAAAATGGCTTAACCATGGCGTACGGGCGTGCTTGACCCGGTGCCGAGAGCCGTAGGATGCACAGGATCCGGCTATGCGGCAGCAAAGTTGTGTGTGCAATTATGGATGTTACGAGTTGTGGAGCTATAGTTAAGGGCCGTTCGGGCTCTCGGGTGATGACAAATATTGTGGTGGTGAGGCCAGAGGCGTCAAAATGCCTTAACCATGGCATACGGTCGTGCTTGACCTAGTGTCGAGAGCTATAGGACATGCAGGAACTGGCTGTGCGGTAGCATAGTCGTGTGTGCAAATATGGCAGTTCTAGAGCTGTGGAGCCATGGTTAAGGGCCATTCGGGTTCTTGGGCGGTAATAAACGCTATATTGGAGAGGCCAAAGGTGTTAAAACACCTTAACCATGGTGCATGGGCGTGCTTGACTTGGTGCGAGGAGCCGTAGGATGCATAGGAACCGGCCGTGCGGCAGCAAAGTCGTGTGTGCAAATATGGCAGTTCTGGAGCCATGGAGCCGAGGTTAAGGACCATTCAGGCTCTCGAGCAATGACAAACACTATGGTAGAGAGGCTAGAGGTGTCAAAATGCCTTAAGCATAGCGTACGGGCTTGCTTGACTCAGTGCCGGGAGCCATAGGACGCGTTGGAACCGACCATGCGGCAGCATGGTCGTGTGTGCAAATGTGGCAGTTTTACTACCGTGGAGCCATGGTTAAGGGCCCTTCAGGCTCTCGGGTGATGGAAAACTCTATGGTGGAGAGGTGAGAGGCATCAAAATGGCTTAACCATGGCGTACGGGTGTGCTTGAACCGGTGCCGAGAGCCGTAGGATGCACGGGATCCGACCGTGCACCAAACGATCGTGTGTGCAATTATGGATGTTACGGGTTGTGGAGCTATAGTTAAGGGCCGTTCGGGCTATCAGGTGATGACAAACATTGTGGTGGTGGGGCCAGAGGTGTCAAAACGCCTTAACCATGGGATACGATCGTGCTTGACCTAGTGTCGAGAGCGGTAGGACACGTAGGAACCGGCTGTGCGGTAGCATAGTCGTGTGTGCAAATATGGCAGTTCTAGAGCGGTGGAGCCATGGTTAAGGGCCATTCGGGTTCTTGGGCGGCAACAAATGCTATGGTTGAGAGGCCAGCGGTGTCAAAATGCCTTAACCATAGTGCATGGGCGTGCTTGACTTGGTGCGAGGAGCCGTAGGATGCGCGGAACCGGCCGTGCGGCGGCAAAGTCGTGTTTGCAAATATGGCGCTTCCGGAGCCGTGGAGCCGAGGTTAAGTGCCGTTCGTGCTCGAGTGATGGCAAACGCTATGGTAGAGAGGCTAGAGGTTTCAAAATGCCTTAACTATGGCGTACGCATGCTTGACTCGAGCCGGGAGCCATAAAATGCGTTGGAACCGACCATGCGGCGGCATGGTCGAGTGTGCAAATATGGCGGTTTTGGAGCCGTGGAGGCATGGTTAAGGGCCCTTCGTGCTCTCGAGGTGATGGAAAACTCTATGGTGGAGAGGTGAGAGGCATCAAAATGGCTTAACTAACCATGGCGTAATTATGGATGTTACGGGCAAACATTGTTGTGGTGAGGCCGTGCTTGACCCGGTGTTGAGAGCCATAGGATGCACGGGATCCGAGAGGCGGTGTCAAAATGCCTTAATGGTTAAGGGCCATTCGAGTTCTCAGCGGCAACAAACGGGCATGCTTGCCTTAACCATGGCGCACGTGCTTGACGGGAGCCATAGGATGCGTTGGAACCGACCGTGGGGGCATGGTCGTGTGTGCAAATATGGCGCTCGAGCCGTGGAGCTAAGGTTAAGGGCCGTTCGGGCTCTCGAGCGATGGCAAATGCTATGGTAGAGAGGCCGAGGTGTCAAAATGCCTTAACCATGGCGTACGGGCATGCTTGACTCGGTTGAGAGCCATATGATGCGTTGGAACCGACCGTGCGGCAGCATGGTCGTGTGTGCAAATATGGCGCTTTTGCGCCCATGGAGCGTGGTTAAGGGCCCTTCGGGCTCTCGGGTGATGAAAAACTCTATGGTGGAGAGGTGAGAGAGGCATCAAAATGGCTTAACCATGGCGTATGGCGTGCTTGACCCGGTCTTGAAAGCCGTAGGATGCATGGGATCCGGCGTGCGGCAGCAAAGTTGTGTGTGCAATTATGGATGTTCTCGGTCGTGGAGCTATAGTTAAGGGCCGTTCGGGCTCTCGGGTGATGACAAATATTGTTTTGGTGAGGCCGGGCGTCAAAACGCCTTAACCATGGCATACGGTCGTGCTTGACCTAGTGTCGAGAGCTATAGGACATGCGGAACCGGGCCGTGCGGTAGCATAGTCGTGTGTGCAAATATGGCAGTTCTAGAGCCGTGGAGCCATGGTTAAGGGCCATTCGGGTTCTCGGGCGGTAATAAATGCTATGGTGGAGAGGCCAAAGGTGTTAAAACGCCTTAACCATGGTGCATGGGCGTGCTTGACTTGGTGCGAGGAGCCGTAGGATGCATAGGAACCGGCCGTGCGGCGGCAAGAAGAAAGTCGTGTGTGCAAATATGGCGGTTACGGGAGCCATGGAGCCGAGGTTAAGGACCATTCGGGCTCTCGAGCGATGACAAATGCTATGGTAGAGAGGCTAGAGGTGTCAAAATGCCTTAACCATGGCGTACGGGCTTGCTTGACTCGGTGCGGGAGCCATAGGACGCGTTGGAACCGACCATGCGGCGGCATGGTCGTGTGTGCAAATGTGGCGGTTTTACTACCGTGGAGCCATGGTTAAGGGCCCTTCAGGCTCTCGGGTGATGGAAAACTCTATGGTGGAGAGGTGAGAGGCATCAAAATGGCTTAACCATGGCGTACGGGTGTGCTTGAACCGGTGCCGAGAGCCGTAGGATGCACAGAATCCGGCCGTGCACCAGCACAGTCGTGTGTGCAATTATGGATGTTCTGGAGTCGTGGATCTATAGTTAAGGGCCGTTCAGGCTCTCAGCTGATGACAAATATTGTGGTGGTGGGGCCAGAGGTGTCAAAACGCCTTAACCATGGCATACGATCGTGCTTGACCTAGTGTCGAGAGCTGTAGGACACGTAGGAACCGGCTGTGCGGTAGCATAGTCGTGTGTGCAAATATGGCAGTTCTAGAGCGGTGGAGCCATGGTTAAGGGCCATTCGGGTTCTTGGGCGGCAACAAATGCTGTGGTCGAGAGGCCAGCAGTGTCAAAACGCCTTAACCATAGAGCATGGGCGTGCTTGACTTGGTGCAAGGAGCCGTAGGATGCGCTGGAACCGGCCGTGCGGCAAAGAAAGTCGTGTGTGCAAATATGGCGGTTCCGAGCCGTGGAGCCGAGGTTAAGTGCCGTTCAGGCTCTCGAGTGATGGCAAACGCTATGGTAGAGAGGCCGAGGTTTCAAAATGCCTTAACCATGGCGTACGTGGCATGCTTGACTCAGAGCCGGGAGCCATAAAATGCGTTGGAACCGACCATGCGGCAGCATGGTCGAGTGTGCAAATGTGGCAGTTTTGGAGCCGTGGAGGCATGGTTAAGGGCCCTTCAAGCTCTCGGGTGATGGAAAACTCTATGGTGGAGAGGTGAGAGGCATCAAAATGGCTTAACCATGGCGTACGTGCGTGCTTGACCCGGTGCCGAGAGCCATAGGATGCACGATCCGGCCGTGCGGCAAAGCACCCCGCGTCATGTGTGCAATTATGGATGTTGAACAGAGTCGTGGTGCTATAGTTAAGGGCCGTTCAGGCTCTCGGGTGATGACAAACATTGTGGTGGTGAGGCTAGAGGCATCAAAATGCCTTAACCATGGCATACGGTCATGCTTGACCTAGTGTCAAGAGCCATAGGACACGCACGAACCGGCATTTCGTGTGTGTGCGGTAGCATATTCGTGTGTGCAAATATGGTGGTTCTAGAGGCCGTGGAGCCATGGTTAAGGGCCATTCAGTGGTGGAGGGGCTAGAGGTGTCATAATGCCTTAACCCGGCATACGTACGGGCATGCTTGACTAAGTGCCGGGAGCCATAGGATGCGTTGGAACCGGCCGTGCGGCATGGTCGTGTGTGCAAATATGGCGGTTCTGGAGCCGTGGAGCCAAGGTTAAGGGCCGTTCGTGGCTCTCGAGCGATGGCAAACGCTATGGTAGAGAGGCCGGAGGTGTCAAAATGCCTTAACCATGGCGTACGGGCATGCTTGACTCGTGCCGAGAGCCATAGGATGCGTTGGAACCGACCGTGCGGGCAAAGCATGGTCGTGTGTGCAAATATGGCGCTTTGCGGCCGTGGAGCCGTGGTTAAGGGCCCTTCGGGCTCTCGGGTGATGAAAAACTCTATGGTGGAGAGGTGAGAGGCATCAAAATGGCTTAACCATGGTGTACGGGCGTGCTTGACCCGGTGCCGAGAGCCGTAGGATGCACGGGATCCGGGCCGTGCGGCAAAGGCACGGTCGTGTGTGCAATTATGGATGTTCAGTCTTGGAGCTATAGTTAAGGGCCGTTCGGGCTCTCGGGTGATGACAAATATTGTGGTGGTGAGGCCGGAGGCGTCAAAATGCCTTAACCATGGCATACGGTCATGCTTGACCTAGTGTCGAGAGCTATAGGACATGCGGGAGGAACCGGGCAGTGCGGTAGCATAGTCGTGTGTGCAAATATGACAAGTTCTAGAGCCGTGAGCCATGGTTAAGGGCCATTCGGGTTCTCGGCGGTACTAAACACCGTGGTGAGTGGCCAAAGGTGTTAAAATGCCTTAACCATGGTGCATGGGCATGCTTGACTTGGTGCGAGGAGCCGTAGGATGCATAGGAACCGCCCGTGCGGGCAAAGAAAGTCGTGTGTGCAAATATGGCGGTTCGGAGCCGTGGATCCGAGGTTAAGGGCGTTCGGCTCGAGCGATGACAAATGCTATGGTAGGGAGGCCGAGGTGTCAAAATGCCTTAACCATGGCGTACGGGCTTGCTTGACTCGGTCGGAGCCATAGGACGCGTTGGAACCGACCATGCGGCAAAGATGGTCGTGTGTGCAAATGTGGCGGTTTTACCGCCGTGGAGCCATGGTTAAGGGCCCTTCGGCTCTCGGGTGATGGAAAACTCTATGGTGGAGAGGTGAGAGGCATCAAAATGGCTTAACCATGGCGTACGGTGTGCTTGAACCGTGCCGAGAGCCGTAGGATGCACAGGATCCGGCCGTGCACCAAAGACAAGCCGTGTGTGCAATTATGGATGTTCTGGAGTCGTGGAGCTATAGTTAAGGGCCGTTCGGGCTCTCAGCTGATGACAAACATTGTGGTGGTGGGGCCAGAGGTGTCAAAATGCCTTATCAATGGCATACGATCATGCTTGACCTAGTGTCGAGAGCTGTAGGACACGTAGGAACCGGCTGTGCGGTAGCATAGTCGTGTGTGTAAATATGTCAGTTCTAGAGCGGTGGAGCCATGGTTAAGGGCCATTCGGGTTCTTGGGCGGCAACAAATGCTGTGGTCGAGAGGCCAGCAGTGTCAAAACGCCTTAACCATAGTGCATGGGCGTGCTTGACTTGGTGCGAGGAGCCGTAGGATGCGCGGGAACCGGCCGTGCGGGCAAGAAAAGTCGTGTGTGCAAATATGGCGCTCGGGAGCCGTGGAGCCGAGGTTAAGTGCCGTTCGGGCTCTCGAGTGATGGCAAACGCTATGGTAGAGAGGCCGAGGTTTCAAAATGCCTTAACCATGGCGTACGGCATGCTTGACTCGAGCCGGGAGCCATAAAATGCGTTGGAACCGACCGTGCGGCAGCATGGTCGAGTGTGCAAATATGGCAGTTTTGGAGCCGTGGAGGCATGGTTAAGGGCCCTTCGGCTCTCGGTGAAGGAAAACTCTATGGTGGAGAGGTGAGTGGTATCAAAATGGCTTAACCATGGCGTACGTGCGTGCTTGACCCGGCCGAGAGCCATAGGATGCACGGATCCGACCGTGCGGCGGCACGGTGTGTGCAATTATGGATGTTCGAGTCGTGGAGCTATAGTTAAGGGCCGTTCGGTGCTCTCGGGTGATGACAAACATTGTGGTGGTGAGGCCGAGGCATAAAACGCCTTAACCATGGCATACGGTCATGCTTCACCTAGTGTCAAGAGCTCAGGACACGCACGAACCGGCCGTGCGGCAGCATATTCGTGTGTGCAAATATGGCAGTTCTAGAGCTGTGGAGCCATGGTTAAGGGCCATTCAGGTTCTCAGGCGACAACAAACACTGTGGTGGAGAGGCTAGAGGTGTCAAAATGCCTTAACCATGGCGTACGGGCATGCTTGACTAAGTGCCAGGAGCCATAGGATGCGCAGGAACCGGCCGTGCGGCAACAAAGTCGTGTGTGCAAATATGGCAGTTCTGGAGCCGTGGAGCCGAGGTTAAGTGCCGTTCAGGCTCTTGAGTGATGGCAAACGCTATGGTAGAGAGGCCAAAGGTGTCAAAATGCCTTAACCATGGCGTACGGCATGCTTGACTCGAGCCGGGAGCCATAAAATGCGTTGGAACCGACCGTGCGGCGGCATGGTCGTGTGTGCAAATATGGCGCTTTTGGAGCCGTGGAGGCATGGTTAAGGGCCCTTCGTGCTCTCGGTGATAGAAAAACTCTATGGTGGAGAGGTGAGAGGCATCAAAATGGCTTAACCATGGCATACGGGCGTGCTTGACCCGGTGCCGAGAGCCATAGGATGCACGGGATCCGGCCGTGCGGCAGGCAAAGACGGTCGTGTGTGCAATTATGGATGTTCGAGTTGTGGAGCTGTAGTTAAGGGCCGTTCAGGCTCTCGGGTGATGACAAACATTGTGGTGGTGAGGCCAGAGGCATCAAAACGCCTTAACCATGCATACGGTCATGCTTGACCTAGTGTCAAGGGCTGTAGGACACGCACGAAACGGCTGTGCGGTAGCATATTCGTGTGTGCAAATATGGCGCTTCTAGAGCCGTGAGCCATGGTTAAGGGCCATTCAGTTCTTAGGCGGCAACAAACGCTGTGGTGGAGAGGCTAGAGGTGTCAAAATGCCTTAACCATGGCGTACGGGCATGCTTGACTCGGTGCCGAGCCATAGGATGCGCGGAACCGGCCGTGCGGCAAAGAAAGTCGTGTGTGCAAATATGGCGCTTCGGAGCCGTGGAGCCGAGGTTAAGTGCCGTTCAGCCTCTCGAGTGATGGCAAACGCTATGGTAGAGAGGCCGAGGTGTCAAAATGCCTTAACCATGGCGTACCGGCATGCTTGACTCGAGCCGGAGCCATAAAATGCGTTGGAACCGACCGTGCGGCAAAGATGGTCGAGTGTGCAAATATGGTAGTTTTGGAGCCGTGGAGGCATGGTTAAGGGCCCTTCGGGCTCTCGGTGATAGAAAACTCTATGGTGGAGAGGTGAGAGGCATCAAAATGGCTTAACCATGGCGTACATGGCGTGCTTGACCCGGTGCCGAGAGCCATAGAATGCACAGGATCCGACCGTGTGGCAAGACGGTCGTGTGTGTGCAATTATGGATGTTCTGAGTTGTAGAGGTGTAGTTAAGGGCCGTTCGGGCTCTCGGGTGATGACAAACAGTGTGGTGGTGAGGCCAGAGGCATCAAAATGCCTTAACCATGGCATACGATCATGCTTGACCTAGTGTCAAGAGCTATAGGACACGCACGAACCGGGCCGTGCGGTAGCATATTCGTGTGTGCAAATATGGCGGTTCTAGAGCCGTGGAGCCATGGTTAAGGGCCATTCAAAGGTTGTCGCGGCAACAAACGCTGTGGTGGAGAGGCTAGAGGTGTCAAAATGCCTTAACCATGGCGTACGGGCATGCTTGACTCGGTGCCGGAGCCATAGGATGCGTTGAACCGACCGGTGCGGCGCATGGTCGTGTGTGCAAATATGGCAGTTCCCTGAGCCGTGGAGCCAAGGTTAAGGGCCGTTCGGGCTCTTGAGTGATGGCAAACGCTATGGTAGAGAGGCCGAGGGTGTCAAAATGCCTTAACCATGGCGTACGGGCATGCTTGACTCGACTCCGAGAGCCATAGGATGCGTTGGAACCGACCGTGCGGCAAAGATGGTCGTGTGTGCAAATATGGCGCTTTGCGGCCGTGGAGCCATGGTTAAGGGCCCTTCGGGCTCTCGGGTGATGAAAACTCTATGGTGGAGAGGTGAGAGGCATCAAAATGGCTTAACCATGGCGTACGGGCGTGCTTGACCCGGTGCCGAGAGCCATAGGATGCACAGGATCCGGCCGTGCGGCAGCACAGTCATGTGTGCAATTATGGATGTTCTAGAGTCATGGAGCTATAGTTAAGGGCCGTTCGGGCTCTCGGGTGATGACAAATATTGTGGTGGTGAGGCCAGAGGCGTCAAAACGCCTTAACCATGGCATACGATCGTGCTTGACCTAGTGTCGAGAGCTATAGGACATGCAGGAACTGGCTGTGCGGTAGCATAGTCGTGTGTGCAAATATGGCAGTTCTAGAGCTGTGAAGCCATGGTTAAGGGCATTCGAGTTCTCAGGCGGTAATAAACGCTGTGGTGGAGAGGCCAAAGGTGTTAAAACACCTTAACCATGGTGCATGGGCGTGCTTGACTTGGTGCGAGGAGCCATAGGACGATAGGAACCGGCCGTGCGCGGCAAAGAAAGTCGTGTGTGCAAATATGGCGCCTCTGGAGCCGTGGAGCCGAGGTTAAGGGCCGTTCAGGCTCTCAAGCGATGGCAAACGCTATGGTAGAGAGGCCAGAGGTGTCAAAATGCCTTAACCATGGCGTATGGGCTTGCTTGACTCAGTTCCGGGAGCCATAGGACGCGTTGGAACCGACCATGCGGCAGCATGGTCGTGTGTGCAAATGTGGCAGTTTTACTGCCGTGGAGCCATGGTTAAGGGCCTTCAGGCTCTCGGGTGATGGAAAACTCTATGGTGGAGAGGTGAGAGGCATCAAAATGGTTTAACCTTGGCGTACAGGCGTGCTTGACCCGGTGCCGAGAGCCATAAGATGCACAGGATCCGACCGTGCGGCAAAGACACGGTCGTGTGTGCAATTATAGATGTTCGAGTCGTGGAGCTATAGTTAAGGGCCGTTCGTGCTCTCGGTGATGACAAACATTGTGGTGGTGAGGCCAAAGGCATCAAAATGCCTTAACCATGGCATACGGTCATGCTTGACCTAGTGTCAAGAGTCAGTAGGACACGCACGAACCGGCCGTGTGCGGTAGCATATTCGTGTGTGCAAATATGGCGCTTCTAGAGCCGTAGAGCCATGGTTAAGGGCCATTCGAGTTCTTAGGCGGCAACAAATGCTGTGGTGGAGAGGCTAGAGGTGTCAAAATGCCTTAACCATGGCGTACGGGCATGCTTGACTCGTGCCAGGAGCCATAGGATGCGTTGGAACTGACCGTGCGGCAGCATGGTCGTGTGTGCAAATATGGCGCCTAGAGCCGTGGAGCCAAGGTTAAGGGCCGTTCGGGCTCTCGAGCGATGGCAAACGCTATGGTAGAGAGGCCGAGGTGTCAAAATGCCTTAACCATGGCGTACGGGCATGCTTGGCTCGGTGCCGAGAGCCATAGGATGCGTTGGAACCGACCGTGCGCGGCATGGTCGTGTGTGCAAATATGGCGCTTTGCAGCCGTGGAGCCAAGGTTAAGGGCCCTTCGTGCTCTCGGGTGATGAAAACTCTATGGTGGAGAGGTGAGAGGCATCAAAATGGTTTAACCATGGCGTACGGGCGTGCTTGACCCGGTGCCGAGAGCCATAGGATGCACGGGATCCGGGCGTGCGGCAAAGGCACGGTCGTGTGTGCAATTATGGATATTCGGAGTCGTGGAGCTATAGTTAAGGGCCGTTCGGGCTCTCGGTGATGACAAACATTGTGGTGGTGGGGCCAGAGGTGTCAAAACGCCTTAACCATGGCATACGGTCATGCTTGACCTAGTGTCGAGAGCTGTAGGACACGTAGGAACCGGCTGTGTGGTAGCATAGTCGTGTGTGCAAATATGGCAGTTCTAGAGCGGTGGAGCCATGGTTAAGGGCCATTCGGGTTCTTGGGCGGCAACAAATGCTGTGGTCGAGAGGCCAGCGGTGTCAAAATGCCTTAACCATGGCATACGGTCGTGCTTGACCTAGTGTCGAGAGCTATAGGACATGCAGGAACTGGCTGTGCGGTAGCATAGTCGTGTGTGCAAATATGGCAGTTCTAGAGCTGTGGAGCCATGGTTAAGGGCCATTCGGGTTCTCGGGCGATAATAAACGCTGTGGTGGAGAGGCCAAAGGTGTTAAAACGCCTTAACCATGGTGCATGGGCGTGCTTGACTTGGTGCGAGGAGCCGTAGGACGCATAGGAACCGGCCGTGCGGCAGCAAAGTTGTGTGTGCAAATATGGTAGTTCTGGAGCCATGGAGCCGAGGTTAAGGGCCGTTCAGGCTCTTGAGCGATGACAAACGCTATGGTAGAGAGGCCAGAGGTGTCAAAATGCCTTAACCATGGCGTACGGGCTTGCTTGACTCAGTGCCGGGAGCCATAGGACGCGTTGGAATCGACCATGCGGCAGCATGGTCATGTGTGCAAATGTGGCAGTTTTGCTGCCGTGGAGCCATGGTTAAGGGCCCTTCAGGCTCTCGGGTGATGGAAAACTCTATGGTGGAGAGGTGAGAGGCATCAAAATGGCTTAACCATGGCGTACGGGTGTGCTTGAACCGGTGCCGAGAGCCGTAGGATGCACAGGATCCGGCCGTGCGCCGGCACGCGTGTGTGCAATTATGGATGTTTTGGAGTCGTGGAGCTATAGTTAAGGGCCGTTCGGGCTCTCGGGTGATGACAAACATTGTGGTGGTGGGGCCGCAGGTGTCAAAACGCCTTAACCATGGCATACGGTCGTGCTTGACCTAGTGTCGAGAGCTATAGGACATGCGGAACCGGGCCGTGCGGAAGCATAGTCGTGTGTGCAAATATGGCGCTTCTAGAGCGGTGGAGCCATGGTTAAGGGCCATTCGAGTTCTCGGGGTCGGTAATAAACGCTGTGGTGGAGAGGCCAAAGGTGTTAAAATGCCTTAACCATGGTGCATGGGCGTGCTTGACTTGGTGCGAGGAGCCGTAGGATGCATAGGAACCGGCCGTGCGGCAAAGAAAGTCGTGTGTGCAAATATGGCGGTTACGGAGCTGTGGAGCCGAGGTTAAGGGACATTCAGGCTCTCGAGCGATGGCAAATGCTATGGTAGAGAGGCCAGAGGTGTCAAAATGCCTTAACCATGGCGTACATGCTTGCTTGACTCGCCGGGAGCCATAAAATGCGTTGGAACCGACCATGCGGCGGCATGGTCGTGTGTGCAAATGTGGCGCTTTTGGACCGCCGTGGAGCCATGGTTAAGGGCCCTTCAGGCTCTCGGGTGATGGAAAACTCTATGGTGGAGAGGTGAGAGGCATCAAAATGGCTTAACCATGGCGTACGGGTGTGCTTGAACCGGTGCCGAGAGCCGTAGGATGCAAAGGATCCGGTCGTGCGCCAGCACAGTCGTGTGTGCAATTATGGATGTTTTGGAGTCGTGGAGCTATAGTTAAGGGCCGTTCAGGCTCTCGGGTGATGACAAACATTGTGGTGGTGGGGCCAGAGGTGTCAAAACACCTTAACCATGGCATACGGTCGTGCTTGACCTAGTGTCGAGAGCTGTAGGACACGTAGGAACCGGCTGTGCGGTAGCAAAGTCGTGTGTGCAAATATGGCAGTTCTAGAGCGGTGGAGCCATCGTTAAGGGCCATTCGGGTTCTTGGGCGGCAACAAATGCTGTGGTTGAGAGGCCAGTGGTGTCAAAACGCCTTAACCATGGCGTACGGGCATGCTTGACTCAGTGCCAGGAGCCATAGGATGCGTTGGAACTGACCGTGCGGCAGCATGGTCGTGTGTGCAAATATGGCAGTTCTGGAGCCGTGGAGCCAAGGTTAAGGGCCGTTCAGGCTCTCGAGCGATGGCAAACGCTATGGTAGAGAGGCCAGAGGTGTCAAAATGCCTTAACCATGGCGTACGGGCATGCTTGACTCGGCCGAGAGCCATAGGATGCGTTGGAACCGACCGTGCAAGGTTAAGCCGGCATGGTCGTGTGTGCAAATATGGCGTTTTGCGGCCGTGGAGCTGTGGTTAAGGGCCCTTCAGGCTCTCGGGTGATGAAAAACTCTATGGTGGAGAGGTGAGAGGCATCAAAATGGCTTAACCATGGTGTACGGGCGTGCTTGACCTAGTGCCGAGAGCCGTAGGATGCACAGGATCCGGCTGTGCGGCAGCACAGTCGTGTGTGCAATTATGGATGTTCTGGAGTCGTGGAGCTATAGTTAAGGGCCGTTCGGGCTCTCGAGTGATGACAAATATTGTGGTGGTGAGGCCAGAGGCGTCAAAATGCCTTAACCATGGCATAGGTCGTGCTTGACCTAGTGTCGAGAGCTAAAGGACATGCAGGAACCGGCTGTGCGGTAGCATAGTCGTGTGTGCAAATATGGTAGTTCTAGAGCTGTGGAGCCATGGTTAAGGGCCATTCGGGTTCTCGGGTGGTAATAAACGCTGTGGTGGAGAGGCCAAAGGTGTTAAAACGCCTTAACCATGGTGCATGGGCGTGCTTGACTTGGTGCGAGGAGCCGTAGGACGCATAGGACCCGGCCGTGCGGCAGCAAAGTCGTGTGTGCAAATATGGTAGTTCTGGAGCCGTGGAGCCGAGGTTAAGGGCCGTTCAAGCTCTCGAGCGATGACAAATGCTATGGTAGAGAGGCCAGAGGTGTCAAAATGCCTTAACCATGGCGTACGGGCTTGCTTGACTCAGTGCCGGGAGCCATAGGACGCGTTGGAACCGACCATGCGGCAGCATGGTCGTGTGTGCAAATGTGAAAACTGCCGTGGAGCCATGGTTAAGGGCCCTTCGGGTTCTTGGGCGGCAACAAATGCTGTGGTCGAGAGGCCAGCGGTGTCAAAATGCCTTAACCATAGTGCATGGGCATGCTTGACTTGGTGCGAGGAGCCGTAGGATGCGCAGGAAACGCCGTGCGGCGCAAGAAAGTCGTGTGTGCAAATATGGCGGTTCGGGAGCCGTGGAGCCGAGGTTAAGTGCCATTCGGGCTCTCGAGTGATGGCAAACGCTATGGTAGAGAGGCCGGAGGTGTCAAAATGCCTTAACCATGGCGTACGGGCATGCTTGACTCAGAGCCGGGAGCCATAAAATGCGTTGGAACCGACCGTGCGGCAGCATGGTCGAGTGTGCAAATATGGCAGTTTTGGAGCCGTGGAGGCATGGTTAAGGGCCCTTCAGGCTCTCAGGTGATGGAAAACTCTATGGTGGAGAGGTGAGAGGCATCAAAATGGCTTAACCATGGCGTACAGGCGTGCTTGACCCGTGCCGAGAGCCATAGGATGCACAGGTTTCGACCGTGTGGCAGCACAGTCGTGTGTGCAATTATGGATGTTCTGGAGTCGTGGAGCTGTAGTTAAGGGCCGTTCAGGCTCTCGGGTGATGACAAACATTGTGGTGGTGAGGCCAGAGGCATCAAAACACCTTAACCATGGCATACGGTCATGCTTGACCTAGTGTCAAGAGCTGTAGGACACGCACGAAACGGCTGTGCGGTAGCATAGTCGTGTGTGCAAATATGGCAGTTCTAGAGCTGTGGAGCCATTGTTAAGGGCCATTCAGGTTCTCGGGCGACAACAAATGCTATGGTGGAGAGGCTAGAGGTGTCAAAATGCCTTAACCATGGCGTACGGGCATGCTTGACTCAGTGCCGGGAGCCATAGGATGCGTTGGAACCGACCGTGCGGCAGCATGGTCGTGTGTGCAAATATGGCGCTTCCGGAGCCGTGGAGCCAATGTTAAGGGCCGTTCGGGCTCTCGAGCAATGGCAAACGCTATGGTAGAGAGGCCGAGAGGTGTCAAAATGCCTTAACCATAGCATACGGGCATGCTTGACTCGGTCCGAGAGCCATAGGATGCGTTGGAACCGACCGTGCGGCGATGGTCGTGTGTGCAAATATGGCGGTTTTGCGGCCGTGGAGCTATGGTTAAGGGCCCTTCGAAAGGCCCTGGTTTGGTTTTGATAATTGAGTGACAACTTTAGGTGGACTAACATGTGTGATGGTTGAGATACACGGGAGTTAGTTCACGGTACATATGTGTGAGCAACATATGCCATGGTGGAGATGGCTTGGAGATGTTGTGAGGCTCAACACATGAGTTGATGAAGGAGCTCATTGCAAATGAGACATGACATGGAGTCATGTGACCAAGAGGTGAAGATCAAGATGAGGCTTGGCTTGATGGACCGGTTGCAAGTGTGAAGGGCAAGTTGAGGCTACGGAAGCGAAGGACCATGCGATGGTGAAGCTTGGGCAAGACTTGGCGCCGATGGACCGACGCAACGGTGAAGAGCAAGTGAGGTCAAGATCGATGGACCAAGAGTGTCACATGATGATATGAAGTGGATCATATCATTTGATGATCGTGTCGGTGCATGTTGTTGCATTGGCACAATGGAGGAAGACGGTGGAGATGGAAATGCGCAAGGCAAAGGTATAACCTAGGGCATTTCATTTCACCGGTCTAAGGTTGAGTAGAGAAGTACTTGACCGGATTTAGGTTAGATGGCGACTATCAAGAGGGGTAATCTTGGCGTTCTAGTGAGATGATGTGCTAGGATCGAAATGAAGAGAAAATCCTTTGAAAATGATTGTGAAAATGCTAACACACAAGCACATGGAGTTGTACACTTGGTGGTGTTGGCACATTTACAAAGGTGGTGTTTGTTCGTGCTGTGGTTTGTAGGGTTGAGTTGGGCTTGGGTCCCTCTCTCCCTCCCGCCGAGCTTGCGAGGCGGGATTCGGCGCTTTCGGGAAAATTGGAAGCATATTTTCCATTGCGCCGGATGCAAATTGTTGTTGGAAACATGCTATCTATGGTGGTCAAGTTGGTATACTTGTTGGATAGCATGGTGGAGAAGTTGGCGTCACGACGGGCTGAAAAACGAAGTTTTCGTAGCGCCGGACGCGCTGGGCTTGGGCGCCGGACGCGTCCGGCGCATTGTGTCTTGGCGTGAGCGAGTGTCGCGCGTCGGACGCGCGGCGGACGCACGCGGCGGACGCGGGCCATTCACTGTGCAGAGTCCGGCGCGTCTTGGGCTTCGTCGCGTGGCTGCTGGGCCGTCTGAGGGCGGCGGACGCGGGCTGGCCGCGTCCGGCGTGGGCCGGACGCGGACCAGAAAGTTTCTAGCGCGCGGGCAGTCTGCGTGGGAGCGCCGGACGCGTCCGGCGGCTTCGGGCAGACGCGTCCGGCGCAGGTTTACTGAGCGCGTTTCTGAGTGAGCCGTTGGGCGGCAACGGGCGAATTCAAACGGCTAAGTACACGTGGCTAGATCTGGTGCGTCGGACGCGGGTCTGTGCGTCCGGCGGTGGAGGCCGGACGCGTCCGGCGCTCTTGTTTCGGTTGCCCGAGGTGGCAACGGCTCTTTCAGCCCTTGGGGCTATAAATATGAGTCTTGGCCGGCTGTGGCCGGGTGCTGAGCACGCCCAAGCTTTGGTAGCTTGTGTTGTGGTGCTTGGAAGCCCTTCTACTCACATATGCTTGGTAGTGACCATCCGATAGTGTGAGAGAGTGATTTCTAGTGCATTGCTTTGCGAGGTTGCATCGAGTGGCACTAGGTGGTTGTGTTGCAAGCCAGAGAGCTTGTTACTCTTGGAGGTTGCCACCTCCTAGACGGCTTGGTGGCAAGAGGCTCCGTGGTAGCACGCGTGGAGATACGGTGCTCCGGAGAAGAGATTGTGAGAGGTCGGTACTCACCTCGCGGGGATCACGAAGAGTAGCCCTATTGGATTGCGCGTGTCATTGAGTTACCACCCTTGAGTGTGTGGGTTTGCTCGGTGCCTTGAGGGGCTCACTTGAGAGTGGTGTCTTGCGGTGCCTTGCGGGGCGTGCCTTGAGGGGCAAGTGACTTGAGGGTCACACCGAAGAACCATCTAGGTGAAAAGACCGGAGGAACCACCGAAGGTGTTGGTCGACACAACGGGACGTAGCTTGGGGGCAACCAAGTGAACCCGTGAAAAATCGCCGAGTCATCTTGTGTCCACACTTCGCGGTGGTTTGCAATCTCTTTCACAAGCTTTGTATTTACTTTCCTTACTTTCTTATATAGCTTGTGTAGTTGCTCTTGTGGTTAGTTAGCTTGAGTAGCTTGTTAATCACCTTCTTGCTTGTGTAGCTAAGAAGTAGAGTAAGTTGCCTTGCTTAGCTTGTGTAGTTAAGTAAGTTTGAGCTCTTGGGTTTAGCTTGTGTGGCTTTGTCCTTGAGCAACTAGTGAGCTTAGGTTGGCTTTGTGCTTTTGCTCATTAGAATTGTGTAGGTGCACACCCGGTTGCTAAAGTACTAGTTGCTTAGTTTTGTGTGACCTTGCAAGCTAGACTTGTTTAGTGTGCACTAGCTAGATTGGCACCTTGCTTGCTTGTTTTAGGATCTTTTACAAGGTGCATCTAGAGTGATAGTTAGAGGGGTGAAGTCTTGGCTAGGCCGATAGATTTAATTCCGCACTTATATCGGTTAGCCAGAGCGATTAGTTTTAAAAAGGACTATTCACCCCCCTCTAGTCCGCCATCTCGACCTTACAAGTGGTATCAGAGCCGGGTCTCTCATTTAGTGGTCTTAACCGACCCGAGAGGATGGCGGATTATGGGCTAGATGTTGAGTGTCCACACATTTTTGATGGCACACACTTTGCACGGTGGAGAAATTGGATGTCATGCAATTTTAAGTTTATTTCTCCTCAAATGTGGTGGATTGTAGATGTGGGCTTCTCTTGTGCAATTGAAAGGAAAACTCAAGCACAAAAGAATTGCTTCACTCTCAATTGCCAAGCTACTAACATTCTCTATAGATCTTTGGATGATAGCATATTTGAGGAGATCATGGATTTTGAGTCCGCGCATGAGATTTGGGTATACCTCAATGAGAAGTATGGAGCGGCCTCCGATGAGGATTCCATGTTGGTGGCACATGAGGTTGTTGAGCATGACCATAACAAGGTTGTTGTGGAGGATTGCTCCACCTCATGGTCAAGTGAGGAAGATGATCAATCTACCTCAAGCTCACTTGACAAGATGGAAGATGTTGCCTCAAGTGATGCAAGTGATGATTCTACCTCAAGCACACTTGATGGTGATGATGGTTCATGCTCAATTGATGTTGCTACTACAAGCTCTCCAACATCGTCATATTGCTTCATGTCACAAGGTGACACTAAGGTATCAAGTTGCAATGTGATTGATCATGCCTCATATGATGAGCTTGTTAGTAGACTTGCTAGCATGACCATGTCTTTGGAGAATGAGAAATCCAAAACAATGAATCTTGAAAATGAAAACTCATTTCTAAAGACAACATGTGAACAACAAAAGCATCTACTTTATGTTACTACTTGTTCACATGATGTGCTAAAATTGACTCATGAGGAACTTTGTGTTACTCATGACAACTTGTTGAAAGATCATGCTTTTCTCACTAAGAAGTTTTCCAATGAACAAACTAAAACTAGTGAGAGCTCATGACTTGGGTTGAATGATCAATCACATATGACTAACCCTTGTGATGTAGGGAAGAAGCATGTATCCACCTCTAGCTATGATTTATTTGATATGTCATGTTCTTCACAATTATATGCTTGTTCAACTTCTATGTCTTGTGAGACTAATCTTTTGAAGGAGAACAATAGACTCAAGAGCAAAGTGAAGAATTTGAACAACAAGCTAGAGAGATGCTACAACTCTCAAGTCACCTTTGAACACATGTTGAAGAACAAGAGAAGATATGGTGACAAGAGTGGCCTTGGTTTCAACAAGGACAATGTTGGGGTGAGTGAAGTGCCAAAGATCACACATTCTCAACTCTTGAAGAGCTACAAGAGATATGGCAACATGAATGGCATCCGCTACAACAACACCAACATCAAGGGAAAGAAATGGGGCAAGAGAAAGTATGAGAAAGAAATGAAGAAGCTAGAAGAAGAAAGGCTCTCTCATTTCATGTGCTTTCAATGCAATAAAATGGGACATCTAGCAAGAACTTGCCCAAACAAAGAGAAGTCTCAACCAAAGCCACAAGATGAGCAAGAAAAGAAACCCCAAGATCAAGTCAAGATCAACCATAATGACATAGTTGGTGACTTGAAGATGATAAAGAAGAAGACAAGAAGGGGTGGAAGAGCAAGGCATCCAACTCCTATTCTAGATGCCAAGATGATGATGAGCAAGAATCAAGAGAAGAAAGATTTGGCTCACATCAAGTGCTTCAAGTGTGGAGAGATGGGACACTATGCCTCGGGGTGTCCTACCAAGCTTGAGAAGAAGGCTCAAGCAACTCAAAAGAGGCAAGGCAATGAAGAGCATCACATGAGCAATGAAGAAAAGGCTCAACTGAAAAGAAGATGTTATTCATGCCGGAAAGGGGACACATGGCTCATTCATGTCCCCTAGGTAACAATTCTAAGCCTATTTCAATTGATGCAAATAATATGCTTAGAAAGGATGGTAATGGTACCTCTACGGTCTCTATTGCAAAACATCCCGCTATCCATACTAAGGCTTTGCCTAGGTATGTGGCTCCTAACTTGAGAGGACCCAAACATGTTTGGGTACCATCAAAAAGTGGATGATTGTGTAGGTACCATGGCATTGGAGACTTGATTCAATTGAGTTCATTTCATTCATTATTTGATTGAATCAAGTATTGAAGCTTAGTACTATTTCTTTCCCAATGCCAAGTCATGACTAGTGAAGTCCAATATGCTACAACATACAAGTGCAATAATCAAGTTGTGGTAATCAATTGGTATTCGAAGGCTTGCAAATTATTTGAGTTGAAGCTTGCGAATGGATGATCATGAGTTATCAAAGGTATATTCCTAGTTGATCTATTCATTTGGGTGCATATGAGTTGATTGAATTGGATATATGCATATGTTGCTTGCTATGAGATGATTGAATGGATTAATTGCTTAGTAGTCAAATTTGAATTAGTTTGGTTGGATATGATCACAAGATGACTCTTAATAAGTGGTTTGAATGGATATATGTCTTGTGTTGGTATTCAAACAAATTGATATCAAGTTTGACTCAATTTGAAGAGGCATAGCTCAATTGCTTAAAATCTGTCCAAATATTTAGAATCTGAGCTAGCTGAAAAGACGGCCATGATTGAGTGATCAAATTTATTTGGATTGGCTTGAAATTTGGTATGGATGCTCTACACTTATGGTACAATATGCTGTACAAACTTCATGAAGATTGGATAAGAATTGCTTTGGTTTTGGAGTATATCTTGTCAGCATTAGTGCATCAGTTTTCAGCATGCAACAGTAAGTGAAGATGTGAAATCTGGTAGCAATCTAGAAGGCCAATGAAGCTCAAATTTTTATAGCTGCTGGTATACTCAATGTTGCACATCTCCACCAAATTTCATGGCATTTGGAGCTGTACATTGTGAGATATGAATTATTCTTTGAAGAGTACAGAATCTGCCAGAAAAGTGACTATCATTGGTTATATCAAGAGTCACTCAAATTGAAAGGTCCTCAAGTTGGTTTCATGTTTAACAAGTGGTTGAGGAACCTAAGTTTGGTTTTGAATTGGTCTAGAAGCATGAAGAATAATGAGTACAAGGTCATTTGATTGTGAAGTGTATTTGTTACACGTTGGGTACTCAAATCGAAGATCAAGATCAAACTCAAGATGAAGATGAAGTTTAAGTTCTAGTGACAAATTGAAGATCATTTGGTAGAAAAAAAAAACTTAAACAAGAAAGAAAAGGACTTAAGGAAGATTTCAAGTGATTCATCATATCAAGTCCAAAGGATCAATCAAAGAAAGGCAATTCAAGTGAGTGTCAAGGATAGTTCTTGGTGATCCAAGAGATATTGGAGATGCTCGGTTGAAGCAATGAAAAGGGTTGATAAAGTAAGCAAGCAACACCCAAGATAGAGAGCAATACATGACAAGTCAAGAAATAATACAAGTGGTGCACAAGTGGTACCCATTCAAGTGGTATTCTCTCATGCAAGCAAGAATCACAAGAAGAAGCGGGCCAACCACAACAAGAAAGTGCACTTGATCTCAAGTGGGTTTTCATCTCATATGGGTGAAGCATAATGTTCAATCATGGTATCTTTTGGCTTCATCAAGCTTATAAATGGACTTCACATTGCTATTGGAGTAATGAAATTGAAATATATGTGACTATCCTCTACTCCAACATAGCAAAGGTATCATTGTATTGTGCATGATCATTTCATCCCTTACTAGTATGCGGTTAGTGCATATAGTACATGCTTATTAGGGTCATGCATAACATTAAAATGTTTTAAATTCATAGTCTATCACTATTGCTTGAATGTTTGATTTACCTAGTGGTATGAGTATGAGTTTGTTCATGAGCTAGTGAACCCAAGTACTTGATCTAGTTTGAATTGCATATAAATTTCAAGTACAACATTGGCAAGATAACCCTTCTAGTAAGGTGTGAAGAAGCTTGTCATTGGTTCAAACTGGACTTGAATGTTTATAAGTGATTCATATTAGTTCAAGTCAAAGAGAAAGAAGCTCATCAAAGTTCTCAAGTTCAAGAATTGGTTATTCATGATAAATCCAACAAGTGGTTACCATAATGATAGTTCTTGCAAGAAATGTCTAGTTTATCACTATCTTTTCAAGTGGTATTCCTACAAGTAGTATGGTACACATGGTTTTTATTCAAGTGATATCTAGTACATCAACAAGATGGTTCCACAAGTGATCCTCAACTTTAAGTGATCAACTTCAATTAAGAGAAGCTACCCTCACCAACAAGAAGGTGTCTATGGATTGGTTTGACCCATGCTTTATCATAGGGGGAGGAGCCCCACTTCATTGGTATTAGAGAGAAAGAAACTTCAAGTGACCTACATGTAGTATCTTTGGTGCTATGACAAAGGGGGAGTGCCCAATGCATAGTTACAAGTGGATTCCTCTACATGTGAATTTTACAAGTGGTGTCATTCCAACATATGGTGTTGTCCATCAAAAATGAAGATTCAAGACTCAACCATCAACCCCTAGTTCCAACCCTTTGCATCAAGAGAATTTTCTTCTAAGTGGTATCGTACATGTGGCATCTTCAAGTGGTATTGCTACATCCCTTTATGGTTATTGATGACAAAGGGGAGAAATATGGAACAAAGATATGAGTGGAACGAAGATCTATGCAAGAGATCTATGCAAGAAGCATACAAAGGGAGTAGAAGATGGACATGGACCGAGAGGGAGCAACATTGAAAATGGAGTGAGTGGAACGAAGATCTATGCAAGAGATCTATGCAAGAAGCATACAAAGGGGAGTAGAAAATGGACATGGATCAAGAGGGAGCAACATTAAAGAATGGAGAAGGATAAAAATTCCTGATTAAGAGAAGCACACAAGTAGGGGGAGCAAGCTCATGAACTTGTTTGATTGCATTTGATATGTGCATATTCATGTGCTTGCTTGCATTCGCATAAGTTCTTATATTTCAATATGCAATGCTTGTGTGGTGAATGCTAGTTATAGAACTTGATTGATGATTTGAAAAACTAGCACGTATAGGATGGTTTAGCTAGTCACATGTGCTTTACAAGTGGTACTAGAACCTTGCTTATAATGTTGATCTCATGAGGTATCTAGTGTTTTGTTTCATGTGATATCTAGCTAACCATGATGCTAAGGATGAACTACAATGGTGCAACTTCGATTGGTATCACGCTTCAAAGGTTTATCTCATACACCTTAGCATCACTTAGTAGTGCTAACTCTCCCAAAATTTCCATATTTATGCATGTGTGCAAGCTTGAAACCAAACCATTTGAGCACACATGTAGGGGGAGCTATCACTACTAAGTTGACTTTGTGGTACTTATCCAAATCATAACATTGAGCTTAAATATTGGATAAGTGGCATAAAGTCCAAATATTCTTAAATTCCATATCTTTGTAGAGTTGTCATCAATTACCAAAAAGGGGGAGATTGAAAGGCCCTGGTTTGGTTTTGATAATTGAGTGACAACTTTAGGTGGACTAACATGTGTGATGGTTGAGATACACAGGAGTTAGTTCACAGGTACATATGTGTGAGCAACATATGCCATGGTGGAGATGGCTTGGAGATGTTGTGAGGCTCAACACATGAGTTGATGAAGGAGCTCATTGCAAATGAGACATGACATGGAGTCATGTGACCAAGAGGTGAAGATCAAGATGAGGCTTGGCTTGATGGACCGGTTGCAAGTGTGAAGGGCAAGTTGAGGCTGCGAAGCGAAGGACCATGCGATGGTGAAGCTTGGGCAAGACTTGGCGCCGATGGACCGACGCAACGGTGAAGAGCAAGTGAGGTCAAGATCGATGGACCAAGAGTGTCACATGATGATATGAAGTGGATCATATCATTTGATGATCGTGTTGGTGCATGTTGTTGCATTGGCACAATGGAGGAAGACGGTGGAGATGGAAATGCGCAAGGCAAAGATATAACCTAGGGCATTTCATTTCACCGGTCTAAGGTTGAGTAGAGAAGTACTTGACCGGATTTAGGTTAGATGGCCGTACTATCAAGAGGGGTAATCTTGTTTGCATATCGGTCATCTAGTGCCACTTGAGCGACCTAACATTGCGATGTGCTAGGATCGAGTGGCGTTGTGAGATGAAGAGAAATCCTTTGAAAATGATTGTGAAAATGCTAACACACAAGCACATGGAGTTGTACACTTGGTGGTGTTGGCACATTTACAAAGGTGGTGTTTGTTCGTGCTGTGGTTTGTAGGGTTGAGTTGGGCTTGGGTCCCTCTCTCCCTCCCGCCGAGCTTGCGAGGCGGGATTCGCGCTTCGGGAAAATTGGAAGCATATTTTCCATTGCGCCGGATGCAAATTGTTGTTGGAAACATGCTATCTATGGTGGTCAAGTTGGTATACTTGTTGGATAGCATGGTGGAGAAGTTGGCGTCACGACGGGCTGAAAAACGAAGTTTTCGTAGAGCCGGACGCGCTGGGCTTGGGCGCCGGACGCGTCCGGCGCATTGTGTCTTGGCGTGAGCGAGTGTCGCGCATCGGACGCGCGCCGGACGCACGCGGCGGACGCGGGCCGTTCACTGTGCAGAGTCCGGCGCGTCTTGGGCTTCGTCGCGTGGCTGCTGGGCCGTCTGAGGGCGGCGGACGCGGGCTGGCCGCGTCCGGCGTGGGCCGGACGCGGACCAGAAAGTTTCTAGCGCGCGGGCAGTCTGCGTGAGAGCGCCGGACGCGTTTCTGAGTGAGCCGTTGGGCGGCAACGGGCGAATTCAAACGGCTAAGTACACGTGGCTAGATCTGGTGCGTCGGACGCGGGTCTGTGCGTCCGGCGGTGGAGGCCGGACGCGTCCGGCGCTCTTGTTTCGGTTGCCCGAGGTGGCAACGGCTCTTTCAGCCCTTGGGGCTATAAATATGAGTCTTGGCCGGCTGTGGCCGGGTGCTGAGCACGCCCAAGCTTTGGTAGCTTGTGTTGTGGTGCTTGGAAGCCCTTCTACTCACATATGCTTGGTAGTGACCATCCGATATTGTGAGAGAGTGATTTCTAGTGCATTGCTTTGCGAGGTTGCATCGAGTGGCACTAGGTGGTTGTGTTGCAAGCCGGAGAGCTTGTTACTCTTGGAGGTTGCCACCTCCTAGACGGCTTGGTGGCAAGAGGCTCCGTGGTAGCACGCGTGGAGATACGGTGCTCCGGAGAAGAGATTGTGAGAGGTCGGTACTCACCTCGCGGGGATCGCGAAGAGTAGCCCTATTGGATTGCGCGTGTCATTGAGTTACCACCCTTGAGTGTGTGGGTTTGCTCGGTGCCTTGAGGGGCTCACTTGAGAGTGGTGTCTTGTAACACCCGGTTTTAAGAACAAAACCAGATATACACCATATGTGAGCCTTAAAAGTCAAATCTCACATATAGCCACAAATGAAAGGTAGTATCGATAAACAATGCTTAATATTTATAACGTATTTAAAATAAAAGACATAACCTTAGGTAGCAAACAACGGAAAGACGAATTGAATCTCCGGGTGTAGACTCCACTGGATCCAACTGACTGGTTGATCACAAGCCTAAACTTCTCCTGAGGTGTGGGTGGAAAAGCAAGAGTGAGTTCATGACGAACTCAACAAGTATAACAAGTGTAATCCCATAACCACATGATCAATGTAACATAAATAATGTAGAGCATAAAATGGTAAACAATGAACATGTTAACAATCGGAAGTCATCATCTATGTAAGGATTCCAAGGCCGCTCATGTCCTTGAGCAAGGCTAGTATACCAGTTTATTAAACTCTGCGCAGAGGTGTACACTTTCACCACAAGTCGTGATTGCCCTTTTGCCCAAGGTGATCAGCCTCTTGACCCACTTCCAAGGTAGGTTGGCAGGGTCACTACGAAGCTTTTCACTAGTCGTTCTAATAAGTAGCAGCCGCTAAGGTTTCAGATTGACCAAGTAGATATAGATGCTCTCCTCCGAGAATGGCACACCCATGACCGCAGCCCAGCACACATCACGGCAGGACAAGAGCCATACCTCACTTGGCACCCCCCTCTTGCCCTTTCGGTAAGCTACTAACGAACTAGAACAGATCAAGATACTGGGCTAAGACCAGAGCCATGTAGTTCTCGTGGTTGTACTGTAAATCCCGGAGGTTCTCTTACAGATAAATTCTTAAGTTGCTAAAAAGTCATCTTTAACGTTTGTTGCATAAACATTAATCAAGTTACATGATCATGATCATAGAAATCAAACTCAAGCTATACTTGCCTTCCGAAAGTTTGCCATCCAACTTTCCAACTCATCTCGTATCATCCTTGCATAGCTCCACTTCTAACGATTGCCACAACCAACACAAGCATCATAGATAAACCTATAAACAATACATCAATCATTATTTATAAAACTAGACATAAAGGTTTTAAAACACGTAGGGCTTGCAACTACGATCGATGAGCGCAAAAACAACTAAAACAGGAGACACAGTTTAAAATATATGCAAGATCGAAGGTAGAGGCTAGGAGATTTTGATAAATGTTAGGAATGGAATAAAGGTGATGGATGGCATGGTTATAGCAGAACAAATCAGAGATGGATTTTGTGAGGTAGCTAGGTACTATATGAAGTATGTTGTGGTGAAAGGATATGGTGGTTTGACCAACGGTTAGCTGGGAAACGCGAATATAAAATGGGTGACACGGCTGATTTCTGGACAGCAGGGGTAGCAACCACTATCGTGGCATGAAATGCTACCAAAACTTGCAGAGTGATGTGCAAGGATGATATATACGCTGTGGTAAAATGGTTTGATTATTTGACAAACGTTCAATTGGGAACTTCACTGAAATTCAGAGGTGCATCGTTGCTGAAACAGCAGAGACAGTGAGCACGGAAAAGATGATCTCTCTTTCATCTTGTATTCTATATAGCCATGATACTTTACAGAGACTTGTACAAATATATGATACATTTGTGGATCAAAGGAATTGACAAATGGAGTTATGGGGTCCATGGAACATGCATGCCAACCGGCAGCAGTGCAGCTGCGAGGCTGCAAGGGCAGCAAGCACGCAAATGATAGCTCTTTCAAATTGAACTCTATTGCCACCAAATTTTTACAGAGGATGTGCAGGTATATGAAGGATATTCTATCCAAAGGATTCATCAAATACAACAAGGGATCAACTGGAAACACCTCCGCTATCAGCAGCAATGCTGCTGGTCACAAGAAAGGCGAAACATAGCATGGGAAAATCTGTGCCCAAAATTTGATAAAACTTAGTATGCATGATTTTACAGTGAGGAACATGTAGATGAGATGGAGATCATGATGGGGGTCCTCACATCGAGGTTGGCAGTAGCTGGAGATGAAGGTGATGCCAACCGGCATCGATGACGGTGACGTGATAGGGCCTGCGATCAATGGGACAACGTCAATTCCACTTCGGTGACGATCTATGCCACATGATAGATCAAGAGATGTATGAGAGGACCTTGAGCAGAAAGATCAGAGAGGGTAGGTGGGGAATGACCTTACTGCTTGAGGGTCAGCAACGGTGGCAGTAGCAAGATGTACGGCGTCGATGGGTCTGCTGCAATTCTCCTCGATGGGACTGCTGCGGTTCTCCTCGGAGATGATCATGGAAAAAGTGTGGCATCCATGGGCTCCGAGATGAAGACTGCAGCGGCAGGCATCAGGACTCTGTTTTGGTGGAGAAACAATAGAGAGAGGTAGGAGATGTGGAAGGGGCGTCCATGATGGATGATGGAGAAGATGTAGGTGCTTCTTCTCTGGTGGTTGCGTGGAGGAGAGAGGAGAAGATGAGGTGCCACCATCTGATGGAGGAAGGGAGGAGATGATGAGCTGCTATTTTTGTGGAGCTACAGCAGGTGGAAGAGAAAGCGTGAGAGAAGGAGAGAAGAAGATATGGCTGAGAGTTTTTGCATGGAGGCATGCCATTGAAGTGGAGTAAAAATTGGTGTAGAATTGGGTGCTATCAAGATGGAATTGAAGGGAGTTGGCTGCTGGTTTTGTGCATGAGAAAATGAGAGGAGAGGGAGCGGCGTATCGAACGAGGAACGTACATGGCTGTTTATGAGCCTTTCACTCCTACGGTTAGAGAGTGCTAAATATAGGAGAATAAAGAGAGCTTGTAAAGGGACTTAAGGAAGGAGCATTTGCTGCATTTTCTGCATGGAAGGAAAGGAATATGCGCCATGAGAGAATATAGCATGAAGGAAGATGAGATGTGGTGGCGGTATTGTGCATGCATGTTGTTGAAAAGAAAAAGAGAAACCGATGAGGTGATAGAGTGATGTTAAGATAGAATTTAAGTGAGGTGTGGCCAAGGAAATTAAGGGAGAGAGTTATATGTTTTGCATGGGCAGAGATGAGGGCAGCTCCTTTGTTTGTCGAGCAACATAGAAACAAGAAGGGAGAGGGTGATCTGTTGTGCGTGAGAGATAGGAGAAGGAATTGGTTTCTATTTTAAGCATTGATGCATGTAGAATGAAAGGAAGAGAGTGGAGTAAGTATGCTCTTTCTACAAATTTATGGAGGGGTCGAATTAAGGAGGAATAATAAACAATAATAAACATAGAGGATTGTTATCTTTTGCATGACGGGATGGAGTTTGCTCAAGGGGAAAGAGAGGCATTCGATGATCGAATTGAGGGCTAAAAAGAAATTAAGGCTTGTTATTTGCATGAGGGAGAGGATGGGTTGTGGCTCAAGGATATGAGATGTTTTCACATGATAGAGAGGAGAAAAGATTCGGGAGCTCGAGAAGGAAAACAAAGGAGAGAAATAGAGAATGGGTGAGGCCAGATTTTTGTAGGATGTTGGTAAAAGACTTGATTGAAACTTTTGATATTTATTTGGTATTTGAGGAGATGAAGTTGGGATCAAAACATAAGCGTATTTTAGAAATATTTAAATTCATTTTTCAAACATGAACACTATGCAAAGGCATGAATGCAAGAAACCATTAAATTGATTTGCAAAATTTTAGAAACTCGCATTTTTCACTATCTAGAATATCAACAACTGAACTAAAGTTGGAAATTTTAGAAAATAATAAAATCATTTAATATTGTTTAGTGTTGTCTAAGTCACATCCCAAAATACAAATTTTGGGGTGTGACAACACTACCCCCCTTAACAGGAATCTCGTCCCGAGATTCGCTGAGGCTACACTCATTACAAAGAGCCAAATCACACATGGGCATTATAACAAAAGAAGCAACTATGAAGGAGCACACTAACATAATAGAGACCTTATGCAAACACACTATCACTTCCCTTATCATCGTTACTAACGCAAAGAGCGCTAGGGTAGAAACTTGACTTTAGAGATCATCATGGCTCTTGGAGAAGGTAGGGGCTTCCACAAAAAGTTTTGCTTTAGTAAATATCAAGGCGAAGGAAGACAAGATAAGTTTTTAGCAAAATAAGTTTATAAAATCGGCCATTTCTAACTAGGCTTGCGTCCTACGGTCGGCCATAGAGCTGATACCATTTGTAACACCCGGTTTTAAGAACAAAACCGATATACACCATATGTGAGCCTTAAAAGTCAAATCTCACATATAGCCACAAATGAAAGGTAGTATCGGTAAACAATGCTTAATATTTATAACGTATTTAAAATAAAAGACATAACCTTAGGTAGCAAACAACGGAAAGACAATTTAATCTCCTGGTGTAGACTCCTTTGGATCCAACCGACCGGTTGATCACAAGCCTAAACTTCTCCTGAGGTGTGGGTGGAAAAGCAAGAGTGAGTTCATGACGAACTCAACAAGTATAACAAGTGTAATCCCATAACCACATGATCAATGTAACATAAATAATGTAGAGCATAAAACGGTAAACAATGAACATGTTAACAATCGGAAGTCATCATCTATGTAAGGATTCCAAGGCCGCTCATGTCCTTGAGCAAGGCTAGTATACCAGTTTATTAAACTCTGCGCAGGTGTACACTTTCACCACAAGTCGTGATTGCCCTTTTGCCCAAGGTGATCGGCCTCTTGACCCACTTCCAAGGTAGGTTGGCAGGGTCACTACGAAGCTTTTCACTAGTCGTTCTAATAAGTAGCGGCCGCTAAGGTTTCGAGATTGACCAAGTAGATATAGATGCTCTCCTCCGAGAATGGCACACCCATGACCGCAGCCCAAAGACACATCACGGCGGGACAAGAGCCATACCTCACTTGGCACCCCCTCTTGCCCTTTCGGTAAGCTACTAACGAACTAGAACAGATCAAGATACCGGGCTAAGACCGAGCCATGTAGTTCTCGTGGTTGTACTGTAAATCCCGGAGGTTCTCTTACAGATAAATTCTTAAGTTGCTAAAAAGTCATCTTTAACGTTTGTTGCATAAACATTAATCAAGTTACATGATCATGATCATAGAAATCAAACTCAAGCTATACTTGCCTTCCGAAAGTTTGCCATCCAACTTTCCAACTCATCTGTATCATCCTTGCATAGCTCCACTTCTAACGATTGCCACAACCAACACAAGCATCATAGATAAACCTATAAACAATACATCAATCATTATTTATAAAACTAGACATAAAGGTTTTAAAACACGTAGGGCTTGCAACTACGATCGATGAGCGCAAAAACAACTAAAACAGGAGACACAAGCTTTAAAATATATGCAAGATCGAAGGTAGAGGCTAGGAGATTTTGATAAATGTTAGGAATGGAATAAAGGTGATGGATGGCATGGTTATAGCAGAACAAATCAGAGATGGATTTTGTGAGGTAGCTAGGTACTATATGAAGTATGTTGTGGTGAAAGGATATGGTGGTTTGACCAACGGTTAGCTGGGAAACGCGAATATAAAATGGGTGACACGGCTGATTTCTGGACAGCAGGGGTAGCAACCACTATCGTGGCATGAAATGCTACCAAAACTTGCAGAGTGATGTGCAAGGATGATATATACGCTGTGGTAAAATGGTTTGATTATTTGACAAACGTTCAATTGGGAACTTCACTGAAATTCAGAGGTGCATCGTTGCTGAAACAGCAGAGACAGTGAGCACGGAAAAGATGATCTCTCTTTCATCTTGTATTCTATATAGCCATGATACTTTACAGAGACTTGTACAAATATATGATACATTTGTGGATCAAAGGAATTGACAAATGGAGTTATGGGGTCCATGGAACATGCATGCCAACCGGCAGCAGTGCAGCTGCGAGGCTGCAAGGGCAGCAAGCACGCAAATGATAGCTCTTTCAAATTGAACTCTATTGCCACCAAATTTTTACAGAGGATGTGCAGGTATATGAAGGATATTCTATCCAAAGGATTCATCAAATACAACAAGGGATCAACTGGAAACACCTCCGCTATCAGCAGCAATGCTGCTGGTCACAAGAAAGGCGAAACATAGCATGGGAAAATCTGTGCCCAAAATTTGATAAAACTTAGTATGCATGATTTTACAGTGAGGAACATGTAGATGAGATGGAGATCATGATGGGGGTCCTCACATCGTGGTTGGCAGTAGCTGGAGATGAAGGTGATGCCAACCGGCATCGACGACGGTGACGTGATAGGGCCTGCGATCAATGGGACAACGTCAATTCCACTTCGGTGACGATCTATGCCACATGATAGATCAAGAGATGTATGAGAGGACCTTGAGCAGAAAGATCGAGAGGGGTAGGTGGGGAATGACCTTACTGCTTGAGGGTCAGCAACGGTGGCAGTAGCAAGATGTACGGCGTCGATGGGTCTGCTGCAATTCTCCTCGATGGGACTGCTGCGGTTCTCCTCGGAGATGATCATGGAAAAAGTGTGGCATCCATGGGCTCCGAGATGAAGACTGCAGCGGCAGGCATCAGGACTCCCGTTTTGGTGGAGAAACAATAGAGAGAGGTAGGAGATGTGGAAGGGGCGTCCATGATGGATGATGGAGAAGATGTAGGTGCTTCTTCTCTCGGTGGTTGCGTGGAGGAGAGAGGAGAAGATGAGGTGCCACCATCTGATGGAGGAAGGGAGGAGATGATGAGCTGCTATTTTTGTGGAGCTACAGCAGGTGGAAGAGAAAGCGTGAGAGAAGGAGAGAAGAAGATATGGCTGAGAGTTTTTGCATGGAGGCATGCCATTGAAGTGGAGTAAAAATTGGTGTAAAATTGGGTGCTATTAAGATGGAATTGAAGGGAGTTGGCTGCTGGTTTTGTGCATGAGAAAATGAGAGGAGAGGAGCGGCGTATCAGAACAGAGGAACGTACATGGCTGTTTATGAGCCTTTCACTCCTACGGTTAGAGAGTGCTAAATATAGGAGAATAAAGAGAGCTTGTAAAGGGACTTAAGGAAGGAGCATTTGCTGCATTTTCTGCATGGAAGGAAAGGAATATGCGCCATGAGAGAATATAGCATGAAGGAAGATGAGATGTGGCTGGCGGTATTGTGCATGCATGTTGTTGAAAAGAAAAAGAGAAACCGATGAGGTGATAGAGTGATGTTAAGATAGAATTTAAGTGAGGTGTGGCCAAGGAAATTAAGGGAGAGAGTTATATGTTTTGCATGGGCAGAGATGAGGGCAGCTCCTTTGTTTGTCGAGCAACATAGAAACAAGAAGGGAGAGGGTGATCTGTTGTGCGTGAGAGATAGGAGAAGGAATTGGTTTCTATTTTAAGCATTGATGCATGTAGAATGAAAGGAAGAGAGTGGAGTAAGTATGCTCTTTCTACAAATTTATGGAGGGGTCGAATTAAGGAGGAATAATAAACAATAATAAACATAGAGGATTGTTATCTTTTGCATGACGGGATGGAGTTTGCTCAAGGGGAAAGAGAGGCATTCTGATGATCGAATTGAGGGCTAAAAAGAAATTAAGGCTTCTGTTATTTGCATGAGGGAGAGGATGGGTTGTGGCTCAAGGATATGAGATGTTTTCACATGATAGAGAGGAGAAAAGATTCAGGAGCTCGAGAAGGAAAACAAAGGAGAGAAATAGAGAATGGGTGAGGCCAGATTTTTGTAGGATGTTGGTAAAAGACTTGATTGAAACTTTTGATATTTATTTGGTATTTGAGGAGATGAAGTTGGGATCAAAACATAAGCGTATTTTAGAAATATTTAAATTCATTTTTCAAACATGAACACTATGCAAAGGCATGAATGCAACAAACCATTAAATTGATTTGCAAAATTTTAGAAACTCGCATTTTTCACTATCTAGAATATCAACAACCGAACTAAAGTTGGAAATTTTAGAAAATAATAAAATCATTTAATATTGTTTAGTGTTGTCTAAGTCACATCCCAAAATACAAATTTTGGGGTGTGACATGTCTTGCGGTGCCTTGCGGGGCGTGCCTTGAGGGGCAAGTGACTTGAGGGTCACACCGAAGAACCATCTAGGTGAAAAGACCGGAGGAACCACCGAAGGTGTTGGTCGACACAACAGGACGTAGCTTGGGGGCAACCAAGTGAACCTGGTGAAAAATCGCCGAGTCATCTTGTGTCCACACTTCGCGGTGGTTTGCAATCTCTTTCACAAGCTTTGTATTTACTTTCCTTACTTTCTTATATAGCTTGTGTAGTTGCTCTTGTGGTTAGTTAGCTTGAGTAGCTTGTTAATCACCTTCTTGCTTGTGTAGCTAAGAAGTAGAGTAAGTTGCCTTGCTTAGCTTGTGTAGTTAAGTAAGTTTGAGCTCTTGGGTTTAGCTTGTGTGGCTTTGTCCTTGAGCAACTAGTGAGCTTAGGTTGGCTTTGTGCTTTTGCTCATTAGAATTGTGTAGGTGCACACCCGGTTGCTAAAGTACTAGTTGCTTAGTTTTGTGTGACCTTGCAAGCTAGACTTGTTTAGTGTGCACTAGCTAGATTGGCACCTTGCTTGCTTGTTTTAGGATCTTTTACAAGGTGCATCTAGAGTGATAGTTAGAGGGGTGAAGTCTTGGCTAGGCCGATAGATTTAATTCCACACTTATATCGGTTAGCCAGAGCGATTAGTTTTAAAAAGGACTATTCACCCCCCTCTAGTCCGCCATCTCGACCTTACACCTTCAGGCTCTCGGGTGATGAAAAACTCTATGGTGGAGTGGTGAGAGGCATAAAAATGGCTTAACCATGGCGTACGGGCGTGCTTGACCCGGTGCCGAGAGCCGTAGGATGCACAGGATCCGGCCATGCGCGGCACGACGTGTGTGCAATTATGGATGTTCGAGTCGTGGAGCTATAGTTAAGGGCCGTTCGGGCTCTCGGGTGATGACAAATATTGTGGTGGTGAGGCCGAGGCGTCAAAATGCCTTAACCATGGCATACGGTCGTGCTTGACCTAGTGTCGAGAGCTATAGGACATGCAGGAACCGGGCCGTGCGGTAGCATAGTCGTGTGTGCAAATATGGCGGTTCTAGAGCCGTGGAGCCATGGTTAAGGGCCATTCGGGTCCTCGGGCGGTAATAAATGCTATGGTGGAGAGGCCAAAGGTGTTAAAATGCCTTAACCATGGTGCATGGGCTTGCTTGACTTGGTGCGAGGAGCCGTAGGATGCGTAGGAACCGGCCGTGCGGCGGAAAGTCGTGTGTGCAAATATGGCGGTTACGGAGCCGTGGAGCCGAGGTTAAGGGCCATTCGGGCTCTCGAGCGACGACAAACGCTATGGTAGAGAGGCCGAGGTGTCAAAATGCCTTAACCATGGCGTACGGGCATGCTTGACTCGTGCCGGGAGCCATATGAATGCGTTGGAACCGACCATGCGGCATGGTCGTGTGTGCAAATGTGGCGGTTTTGGAGCCGCGTGGAGCCATGGTTAAGGGCCCTTCGGCTCTCGGGTGATGGAAAACTCTATGGTGGAGAGGTGAGAGGCATCAAAATGGCTTAACCATGGCGTACGGGTGTGCTTGAACCGGTGCCGAGAGCCGTAGGATGCACGGGATCCGGCGGCGCAACACGGTCGTGTGTGCAATTATGGATGTTACGGAGTCGTGGAGCTATAGTTAAGGGCCGTTCGGGCTCTCGGGTGATGACAAACATTGTGGTGGTGGGGCCGGAGGTGTCAAAACGCCTTAACCATGGCATACGGTCGTGCTTGACCTAGTGTCGAGAGCTATAGGACACGTAGGAACCGCCGTGCGGCGGTAGCATAGTCGTGTGTGCAAATATGGCGGTTCTAGAGCGGTGGAGCCATGGTTAAGGGCCATTCGGGTTCTTGGGCGGCAACAAATGCTGTGGTTGAGAGGCCAAAGGTGTTAAAACGCCTTAACCATGGTGCAAGGGCGTGCTTGACTTGGTGCGAGGAGCCGTAGGATGCGCATAGGAACCGGCCGTGCGGCGGCAAAGTCGTGTGTGCAAATATGGCGGTTCGGAGCCGTGGAGCCGAGGTTAAGGGCCGTTCAGGCTCCGAGCGACGGCAAAACGCTATGGTAGAGAGGCCGAGGTGTCAAAATGCCTTAACCATGGCGTACGGGCTTGCTTGACTCGGTCGGGGAGCCATAGGACGCGTTGGAACCGACCATGCGGCGGACGGTCGTGTGTGCAAATGTGGCGCTTTACTACCGTGGAGCCATGGTTAAGGGCCCTTCGTGGCTCTCGGGTGATGGAAAACTCTATGGTGGAGAGGTGAGAGGCATCAAAATGGCTTAACCATGGCGTACGGGTGTGCTTGAACCGGTGCCGAGAGCCGTAGGATGCACAGGATCCGGCCGTGCGCCACCACGCCGTGTGTGCAATTATGGATGTTCTGGTCGTGGAGCTATAGTTAGGGCCGTTCGGGCTCTCGGGTGATGACAAACATTGTGGTGGTGGGGCCAAAGGTGTCAAAATGCCTTAACCATGGCATACGGCCGTGCTTGACCTAATGTCGAGAGCAGTAGGACACGTAGGAACCGGGCCGTGTGGTAGCATAGTCGTGTGTGCAAATATGGCGCTTCTAGAGCGGTGGAGCCATGGTTAAGGGCCATTCGGGTTCTTGGGCGGCAACAAATGCCGTGTTCGAGAGGCCAGCGGTGTCAAAACGCCTTAACCATAGTGCATGGGCGTGCTTGACTTGGTGCGAGGAGCCGTAGGATGCGCAGGAACCGGCCGTGCGGCAAAGCAAAGTCGTGTGTGCAAATATGGCGGTTACGGAGCCGTGGAGCCGAGGTTAAGTGCCGTTCGGGCTCTCGAGTGATGGCAAATGCTATGGTAGAGAGGCCGAGGTGTCAAAATGCCTTAACCATGGCGTACGGCATGCTTGACTCGAGCGGGAGCCATAAAATGCGTTGGACCCGACCGTGCGGCGGCATGGTCAAGTGTGCAAATATGGCGCTTTTGGAGCCGTGGAGGCATGGTTAAGGGCCCTTCAGGCTCTCAGGTGATGGAAAACTCTATGGTGGAGAGGTGAGAGGCATCAAAATGGCTTAACCATGGCGTACAGGCGTGCTTGACCCGGTGAAGAGAGCCATAGGATGCATAGGATCCGACCATGCGGCAAAGACAATGCGTGTGTGCAATTATGGATGTTCGAGCGTGGAGCTGTAGTTAAGGGCCGTTCAGGCTCTTGGGTGATGACAAACATTGTGGTGGTGAGGCCGAGGCATCAAAATGCCTTAACCATGGCATACGGTCATGCTTGACCTAGTGTCAAGAGTCAGTAGGACACGCACGAACCGGCCGTGCGGTAGCATATTCATGTGTGCAAATATGGCGGTTCTAGAGCCGTGGAGCCATGGTTAAGGGCCATTCGGGTTCTCGGCGGCAACAAACGCTGTGGTGGAGAGGCTAGAGGTGTCAAAATGCCTTAACCATGGCGTACGGGCATGCTTGACTCAGTGCCAGGAGCCATAGGATGCGTTGGAACTGACCGTGCGGCGGCATGGTCGTGTGTGCAAATATGGCAGTTCTGGAGCCGTGGAGCCAAGGTTAAGGGCCGTTCAGGCTCTCGAGCGATGGCAAACGCTATGGTAGAGAGGCCAGAGGTGTCAAAATGCCTTAACCATGGCGTACGGGCATGCTTGACTTAGTGCCGAGAGCCATAGGATGCGTTGGAACCGACCGTGCGGTAGCATGGTCGTGTGTGCAAATATGGCAGTTTTGCAGCCATGGAGCTGTGGTTAAGGGCCCTTCAAGCTCTCGGGTGATGAAAAACTCTATGGTGGAGAGGTGAGAGGCATCAAAATGGCTTAACCATGGCGTACGGGTGTGCTTGACCCGGTGCCGAGAGCCGTAGGATGCACAGGATCCGGCTGTGCGGCAACACGCCGTGTGTGCAATTATGGATGTTCTCGAGTCGTGGATCTATAGTTAAGGGCCGTTCGGGCTCTCGGGTGATGACAAATATTGTGGTGGTGAGGCCGGGGCGTCAAAACGCCTTAACCATGGCATACGGTCGTGCTTGACCTAGTGTCGAGAGCTATAGGACATGCAGGAACCGGGCCGTGCGGTAGCATAGTCGTGTGTGCAAATATGGCAGTTCTAGAGCTGTGGAGCCATGGTTAAGGGCCATTCAGGTTCTCGGGCGGTAATAAACGCTGTGGTGGAGAGGCCAAAGGTGTTAAAACGCCTTAACCATGGTGCATGGGCGTGCTTGACTTGGTGCGAGGAGCCGTAGGACGCATAGGAACCGGCCGTGTGGCAGCAAAGTCGTGTGTGCAAATATGGCAGTTCTAGAGCCGTGGAGCCGAGGTTAAGGGCCGTTTAGGCTCTCGAGCAATGAAAAACGCTATGGTAGAGAGGCCAGAGGTGTCAAAATGCCTTAACCATGGTGTACGGGCTTGCTTGACTCAGTGCCGGGAGCCATAGGACGCGTTGGAACCGAACATGCGCTGTGTGCAAATGTGGCGTTTGACTGGAGCCATGGTTAAGGGCCCTTCAGATGGAAAACTCTATGGTGGAGAGGTGAGAGGCATCAAAATGGCTTAACCATGGTGTACGGGTGTGCTTGAACCGGTGCCGAGAGCCGTAGGATGCACGGATCCGGCCGTGCGCCGGCACAGCCGTGTGTGCAATTATGGATGTTCTCGAGTCGTGGAGCTATAGTTAAATGCTCGGGTGATGACAAACATTGTGGTGGTGATGCCGTGGCATACGATCGTGCTTGACCTAGTGTCGAGAGCCGTAGGACACGGGAACCCTTGCGGTAGCATAGTCGTGTGTGCAAATATGGGCGGTGGAGCCATGGTTAAGGGCCATTCGGGTTCTTGGGCGGCAATAAATGCTGTGGTCGAGAGGCCGTGTCAAAATGCCTTAACCATAGTGCATGGGCGTGCTTGACTTGGTGCGAGGAGCCGTAGGATGCGCAGGAACCGGCCGTGCGGGGCAAAGAAAGTCGTGTGTGCAAATATGGCGGTTCGAGCCGTGGAGCCGAGGTTAAGTGCCGTTCGGGCTCTCGAGTGATGGCAAACGCTATGGTAGAGAGGCCGAGGTGTCAAAATGCCTTAACCATGGCGTACGTGCATGCTTGACTCGGAGCCGGGAGCCATAAAATGCGTTGAACCGACCGTGCGGCGGATGGTCGAGTGTGCAAATATGGCGCTTTGGAGCCGTGGAGGCATGGTTAAGGGCCCTTCGGGATCTCGGGTGATGGAAAACTCTATGGTGGAGAGGTGAGAGGCATCAAAATGGCTTAACCATGGCGTATAGGCGTGCTTGACCCGGTGCCGAGAGCCATAGGATGCACGGGGATCCGACCGTGCGGCAAAGACAAGCCATGTGTGCAATTATGGATGTTCGAGTCGTGGAGCTGTAGTTAAGGGCCGTTCGGGCTCTCGGTGATGACAAACATTGTGGTGGTGAGGCCGGAGGCATCAAAACGCCTTAACCATGGCATACGGTCATGCTTGACCTAGTGTCAAGAGCTGTAGGACACGCACGAACCGGGCCGTGCGGTAGCATATTCGTGTGTGCAAATATGGCGCTTCTAGAGCCGTGGAGCCATGGTTAAGGGCCATTCAAGTTCTCGGCGGCAACAAATGCTATGGTGGAGAGGCTAGAGGTGTCAAAATGCCTTAACCATGGCGTACGGGCATGCTTGACTCGGTGCCGGGAGCCATAGGATGCGTTGGAACCGACCGTGCGGCGGCATGGTCGTGTGTGCAAATATGGTAGTTACGGAGCCGTGGAGCCAAGGTTAAGGGCCATTCGGGCTCTCGAGCGATGGCAAACATTATGGTAGAGAGGCCGGAGGTGTCAAAATGCCTTAACCATGGCGTACGGCATGCTTGATTCAAAGGCCGAGAGCCATAGGATGCGTTGGAACCGACCGTGCGGCAACATGGTCGTGTGTGCAAATATGGCGTTTGCGGCCATGGAGCCGTGGTTAAGGGACCTTCGTGGCTCTCGGGTGATGAAAAACTCTATGGTGGAGAGGTGAGAGGCATCAAAATGGCTTAACCATGGTGTACGGGCGTGCTTGACCCGGTGCCGAGAGCCGTAGGATGCACAGATCCGGGCGGCGGCAAAGACACGTCGTGTGTGCAATTATGGATGTTCGGAGTCGTGGAGCTATAGTTAAGGGCCGTTCGGGCTCTCGGGTGATGACAAATATTGTGGTGGTGAGGCCGGAGGCGTCAAAACGCCTTAACCATGGCATACGGTCGTGCTTGACCTAGTGTCGAGAGCTATAGGACATGCGGAACCGGGCCGTGCGGTAGCATAGTCGTGTGTGCAAATATGGCAGTTCTAGAGCTGTGGAGCCATGGTTAAGGGCCATTCGGGTTCTCGGGCGGTAATAAACGCTGTGGTGGAGAGGCCAAAGGTGTTAAAACACCTTAACCATGGTGCATGGGCATGCTTGACTTGGTGCGAGGAGCCGTAGGACGCATAGGAACCGGCCGTGCGGCAACAAAGTCGTGTGTGCAAATATGGCAGTTCTGGAGCCGTGGAGCCGAGGTTAAGGGCCATTCAGGCTCTCAAGCGACGACAAACGCTATGGTAGAGAGGCCAAAGGTGTCAAAATGCCTTAACCATGGCGTACGGGCTTGCTTGACTCAGTGCCGGGAGCCATAGGACGCATTGGAACCGACCGTGCGGCAGCATGGTCGTGTGTGCAAATGTGGCGGTTTTGGCCATGGAGCCATGGTTAAGGGCCCTTCGGGCTCTCGGGTGATGGAAAACTCTATGGTGGAGAGGTGAGAGGCATCAAAATGGCTTAACCATGGCGTACGGGTGTGCTTGAACCGGTGCCGAGAGCCGTAGGATGCACGGGATCCGGCCATGCGCCGGCACGACGTGTGTGTGCAATTATGGATGTTCCGAGTCATGGAGCTATAGTTAAGGGCCATTCGGGCTCTCGGGTGATGACAAACATTGTGGTGGTGGGGCCAAGTTGTCAAAATGCCTTAACCATGGCATACGGTCGTGCTTGACCTAGTGTCGAGAGTCAGTAGGACACGTAGGAACCGGGCCGTGCGGTAGCATAGTCGTGTGTGCAAATATGGCGCTTCTAGAGCGGTGGAGCCATGGTTAAGGGCCATTCGGGTTCTTCGGCGGCAACAAATGCTGTGGTCGAGAGGCCGAGCGGTGTCAAAACGCCTTAACCATAGTGCATGGGCGTGCTTGACTTGGTGCGAGGAGCCGTAGCATGCGCAGGGAACCGGCCGTGCGGCAAAGAAAGTCGTGTGTGCAAATATGGCGGTTCTAGAGCCGTGGAGCCGAGGTTAAGTGCCGTTCGGGCTCTCGAGTGATGGCAAACGCTATGGTAGAGAGGCCGAGGTGTCAAAATGCCTTAACCATGGCGTACGGGCATGCTTGACTCGAGCCGGGAGCCATAAAATGCGTTGGAACCGACCGTGCGGCGGCATGGTCGAGTGTGCAAATATGGCGCTGTCAAAATGTTTTGGAGCCGTGGAGGCATGGTTAAGGGCCCTTCGTGCTCTCGGGTGATGGAAAACTCTATGGTGGAGAGGTGAGAGACATCAAAATGGCTTAACCATGGCGTACGGCGTGCTTGACCCGGTGCCGAGAGCCATAGGATGCACGGGATCCGGCCGTGCGGCAAAGACAATCATGTGTGCAATTATGGATGTTCGAGTCGTGGAGCTGTAGTTAAGGGCCGTTCGGGCTCTCGGGTGATGACAAACATTGTGGTGGTGAGGCCGGAGGCATCAAAACGCCATAACCATGGCATACGGTCATGCTTGACCTAGTGTCAAGAGCTGTAGGACACGCACGAACCGGCTGTGCGGTAGCATATTCGTGTGTGCAAATATGGCAGTTCTAGAGCTGTGGAGCCATGGTTAAGGGCCATTCAAGTTCTCAGGCGGCAACAAACGCTGTGGTGGAGAGGCTAGAGGTGTCAAAATGCCTTAACCATGGCGTACGGGCATGCTTGACTCAGTGCCAGGAGCCATAGGATGCGTTGGAACTGACCGTGCGGCAGCATGGTCGTGTGTGCAAATATGGTAGTTCTGGAGCCGTGGAGCCAAGGTTAAGGGCCATTCAGGCTCTCGAGCGATGGCAAACACTATGGTAGAGAGGCCAGAGGTGTCAAAATGCCTTAACCATGGCGTACGGGCATGCTTGACTCAGTGCTGAGAGCCATAGGATGCGTTGGAACCGACCGTGCGGCAGCATGGTCGTGTGTGCAAATATGGCGGTTTGCGCCGTGGAGCCATGGTTAAGGGCCCTTCGGGCTCTCGGGTGATGAAAAACTCTATGGTGGAGAGGTGAGAGGCATCGAAATGGCTTAACCATGGCGTACGGGCGTGCTTGACCCGGTGCCGAGAGCCGTAGGATGCACAGATCCGGCCGTGCGGCAAAGCACACCCGTGTGTGCAATTATGGATGTTCGGAGTCGTGGAGCTATAGTTAAGGGCCGTTCGGGCTCTCGGGTGATGACAAATATTGTGGTGGTGAGGCCGAGGCGTCAAAACGCCTTAACCATGGCATACGGTCGTGCTTGACCTAGTGTCGAGAGCTATAGGACATGCAGGAACCGGGCCGTGCGGTAGCATAGTCGTGTGTGCAAATATGGCGCTTCTAGAGCGGTGGAGCCATGGTTAAGGGCCATTCGGGTTCTCGGGCGGTAATAAACGCCGTGGTGGAGAGGCCAAAGGTGTTAAAATGCCTTAACCATGGTGCAAGGGCATGCTTGACTTGGTGCGAGGAGCCGTAGGACGCATAGGAACCGGCCGTGCGGCAAAGAAAGTCGTGTGTGCAAATATGGCGCTTCGGAGCCGTGGAGCCGAGGTTAAGGGCCGTTCGGGCTCTCGAGCAACGACAAACGCTATGGCGAGAGAGGCCGAGGTGTCAAAATGCCTTAACCATGGCGTACGGGCTTGCTTGACTCGGTGCCGGGAGCCATAGGATGCGTTGGAACCGACCAAGCGGCGCATGGTCGTGTGTGCAAATGTGGCGCTTTTGCCGTGGAGCCATGGTTAAGGGCCCTTCGGGCTCTTGGGTGATGGAAAACTCTATGGTGGAGAGGTGAGAGGCATCAAAATGGCTTAACCATGGCGTACGAGTGTGCTTGAACCGGTGCCGAGAGCCGTAGGATGCACGGATCCGGCCGTGCGCCGGCAAGACAGTCGTGTGTGCAATTATGGATGTTCGAGTCATGGAGCTATAGTTAAGGGCCATTCGGGCTCTCGGGTGATGACAAACATTGTGGTGGTGAGGCCGGAGGCATCAAAATGCCTCAACCATGGCATACGGTCATGCTTGACCTAGTGTCAAGAGCCGTAGGACACGCACGAACCGGGCCGTGCGGTAGCATATTCGTGTGTGCAAATATGGCGCTTCTAGAGCCGTGGAGCCATGGTTAAGGGCCATTCGGGTTCTCGGAGGCAACAAACGCTGTGGTGGAGAGGCTAGAGATGTCAAAATGCCTTAACCATGGCGTACGGGCATGCTTGACTCGGTGCGGGAGCCATAGGATGCGTAGGAACCGACCATGCGACGATGGTCGTGTGTGCAAATATGGCAGTTCTGGAGCCGTGGAGCCAAGGTTAGGGGCCGTTCAGGCTCTCGAGCGATGGGAAACGCTATGGTAGAGAGGCCAGAGGTGTCAAAATGCCTTAACCATGGCGTACGGGGATGCTTGACTCAGTGCCGAGAGCCATAGGATGCGTTGGAATCGACCGTGCGGCAGCATGGTCGTGTGTCCAAATATGGCCGTTTTGCAGCCGTGGAACTGTGGTTAAGGGCCCTTCAGGCTCTCGGGTGATGAAAAACTCTACGGTGGAGAGGTAAGAGGCATCAAAATGGCTTAACCATGGCGTACGGGAGCCGTAGGATGCACAGGATCCGGCTGTGCGGCAGCACAGTCGTGTGTGCAATTATGGATGTTCTGGAGTCATGGAGCTATTGTTAACGGCCGTTCGGGCTCTCGGGTGATGACAAACATTGTGGTGGTGGGGCCAGAGGTGCCAAAACGCCTTAACCACGGCATACGGTCGTGCTTGACCTAGTGTCGAGAGCTGTAGGACACGTAGGAACCGGCTGTGTGGTAGCGTAGTCGTGTGTGCAAATATGGCAGTTCTAGAGCGGTGGAGCCATGTATTCGGGTTCTTGGGCGGCAACAAATGCTATGGTCGAGAGGCCAGTGGTGTCAAAACGCCTTAACCATAGTGCATGGGCGTGCTTGACTTGGTGCGAGGAGCCGTAGGATGCGCAGGAACCGGCCGTGCGGCAAAGAAAGTCGTGTGTGCAAATATGGCGGTTACGGAGCCGTGGAGCCGAGGTTAAGTGCCGTTCGGGCTCTCGAGTGACGGCAAACGCTATGGTAGAGAGGCCGGAGGTGTCAAAATGCCTTAACCATGGCGTACAGGCATGCTTGACTCGAGCCGGGAGCCATAAAATGCGTTGGAACCGACCGTGCGGCAAAGATGGTCGAGTGTGCAAATATGGCAGTTTTGGAGCCGTGGAGGCATGGTTAAGGGTCCTTTAGGCTCTCGGTGATGGAAAACTCTATGGTGGAGAGGTGAGAGGCATCAAAATGGCTTAACCATGGCGTACGTACGTGCTTGACCCGTGCCGAGAGCCATAGGATGCACGGATCCGGACCGTGCGGCGCAAAGACGTGTGTGCAATTATGGATGTTCGAGTCATGGAGCTGTAGTTAAGGGCCGTTCGTGCTCTTGGGTGATGACAAACATTGTGGTGGTGAGGCCGGGGGCATCAAAATGCCTTAACCATGGCATACGGTCATGCTTGACCTAGTGTCAAGAGCCGTAGGACACGCACTAACCGGCCGTGCGGTAGCATATTCGTGTGTGCAAATATGGCAGTTCTAGAGCTGTGGAGCCATGGTTAAGGGCCATTCAGGTTCTCAGGCGGCAACAAACGCTGTGGTGGAGAGGCTAGAGGTGTCAAAATGCCTTAACCATGGCGTACGAGCATGCTTGACTCAGTGCCAGGAGCCATAGGATGCGTTGGAACTGACCGTGCGGCAGCATGGTCGTGTGTGCAAATATGGCAGTTCTGGAGCCGTGGAGCCAAGGTTAAGGGCCGTTCAGGCTCTCGAGCGATGGCAAACGCTATGGTAGAGAGGCCAGAGGACGAGACATTCTCTCCAGTAGCGATGCTTAAATCTATCCGGATCATTCTAGCTATAGCTGCCTATTTCGATTATGAAATTTGGCAGATGGATGTTAAAACAGCCTTTCTAAATGGAAATTTGGAAGAGGACGTGTATATGATACAGCCCGAAGGTTTTGTTGATCCATATAATGCTGGAAAAATATGCAAGCTTAAGAAATCTATTTATGGGTTAAAGCAAGCATCTCGGAGTTGGAACATTCGTTTTGATGAGGTTGTCAAAGGGTTTGGCTTCCGTCAGAATGAAGAAGAGCCTTGTGTTTACCAAAAGGCTAGTGGGAGCGCTGTTGTATTTCTAATCTTGTATGTGGATGACATACTATTGATTGGGAATGACATTCCTATGTTGCAATGTTGCAAAGACTTCACCGAATAATAGTTTTTCTATGAAGGATTTGGGAGATGCAAAAGATACATCTTGGGCATTAAGATCTATAGAGATAGGTCGAAAAGGCTAATAGGATTATGCCAAGATACATATATTGACAAGGTGTTGAAACGGTTCAACATGGAGCAATCCAAGAAAGGGTTCTTGCCTATGTCACATGGTATGCGCTTTAGCGACAAGCAATGTCCTTCATCGATGAAGAGCGCAAACGCATGAGTAAGGTTCCATATGCTTCGGCGTCGGTTCCATCATGTATGCCATGATATGTACTCGCCCGATGTCTCATATGCTCTAAGTGTTGCGAGCGGTACCAAGGCAATCCTGGTGAGAGTCACTGGACGTCTGGTTAAAAACATCCTTAAGTACTTGAGAAGAACTAAGGATGAGTTCCTGATCTATGGAGGTGAGGAAGAGCTCGTTGTAAATGGTTACACCGATGCTAGCTTCCAAACGATGTAGATGATTCACAATCTCAATCGGGTTTCGTGTTCACGGTAACGGTGGTGCAGTAAGCGGAAAAGTTCCAAGCGGAGACAGGTGTTCGATTCTACAACGAAGCCGAGTACATTGCGGCTTTGGAAGCCGCAAAGGAAGGTGTTTGGATGAGGCGTTTCCTCATTGATCTTGGTGTGTTTCCTAATGCGGCTAGCCCATTGAATCTACATTGTGATAATAATGGGGCGATAGCGCAGGCTAAGGAGCCAAGGAATCACCGAAGAACAAACATGTACAGGCGGAAATTTCACCTCATTCGACAGTTCATCGTGAAGGTGAAATTAAAATGTGCAAAATACATACGGATTTGAATGTAGCAGATCCGTTGACAAAGGCTCTTCCACAGCCCTAAGCATGAGGCGCACATGAGGTCTATGGGGATTAGACATATTAGAGATTAACTCTAGTGCAAGTGGGAGACCGTTGGGAATATGCCCTAGAGGTAATCATAGAGATGATGATATTCCGCTTGTATCCATGATATATAAAATATGTCCATTGAATATCCATTAAAGACAACTTGTATTGATTGGCAATTATGTGAATTGTTTGTGGAACTCTTTTACTTGTATGGTTATTCTATATTCGTCCTCGGGTCGGAGTTCATGTGAGGACACACATGAATATTAGACTAGCACATTATTAGTTGATGACTATGTTTCACAAGTCATGGACATGGAGATGTCGAACTAATAATGTGGGCACATGTATGACATGTAGGCCGGATCGACCCGACATGAGATTGTCTCTATACACATCATATACGTTATGTCCTTCGACTGAGATTGTTGTATGTACTCGAGATGTGTATCGACTTGCTTAGGACCCGACAAACGCTACTCCGTCACTGGGTAGTTATAAAGGATGTCTTCGGGTTTGTCGAGAAGCATGCTTTGCGAGACATAGACAATCAAGATGGGACTTGCCCCTCTCTAATGAGAGAGATATCACTGGATCACTCAAGTGATTGGATCAACAAATGCATGGCCGTGCTTGGGTTAAGTGTTAACCCACGAGTTGAACCATATATCATGAGGCAAGGGAGTAACTTGTATATGGTCGTAGTGGTTCGTCGATATGATCATTTGCGTACGCATAGGAGTTGTCATGCCTTGCTAGAGGCCCTCGTCACCTATTGGGCGAATAGGAGTATTCGGCCCATGTCTATGTGTGCGTGAACCCATAGGGTCGCACGCTTAAGAGGCCGGGAAGCCTAATTCGAGTTGGACTCGAATTAGACAAGGCTTAGGGTTTCTAATGCGTCTCCAATTCGGAAAGCACATGAGAGACACCTATATAAGAAGAGGGGAGGGGCATGGCCAAAGACACACAACCAATCCACGCCTTTGGCAGCCGCCGTCGCCCTCCACGCTCTCGCCTTCGCTCCTCGCGGACCTAGCAGTCCGGAGGCGCATCGCTTCTCCCTCGTACGTGTGTGACACCTCGGAGGTGCTGCATCTGGAGCACGAGGACGAACCGCACGAACCGCAAGTGGTGGGAGGAGTTGTTGGACGACCACGCAACTGCACGGCACTGCTGCGACGCATTCGACTACATCGAGTCGTCTTCCGCTGCATCTGCGCGTCTAGTGGTAATCCCGTAACCTGTAACTAGTAGTAGATCCTGGGCGATGAGGTAAAAAGTTTTGTTTTCTGGCTAGCGTAGCACCCTCATAACCCTACAGTGGTATCGGAGCTCTATACTGCGTTGTTATAGGTTCTGGATGTCGCATATGTGATATGCACGGTTTTAGATGAGTCTCTGATCTTGGTTCATGATCTTGCCGCGTTGGTCTTGTAACGATCTACTCGTACCGGTCGGAATTCCGCCATCCGAGTTAAGTGATACATGTAAATCCAATCACGGCGAGTTAGAGATCAATCGATTGATCGAATTGAACCCTAGGTCAAGTGCCGAGCGCATGTGATGCGCAGCGGTGGCAGATTGGATCAGCCACCGGCGCCGGGTTGCTGAAAAAAAGTTCTGTTCGTAAAACAGCTGTAACTTTTTAACCGTAACTCGGATCGAGACGATTCTTAAACGAAAGTTGTAGAGAAAAAAATTTTACATCCACCCCAAACCAATTGGTTTGGCCCGAGCTAGATTTGCGAAAAACGGCTTGGAAGATAGAGTTTTTCGCGATTTACTTTTTGTAGTCGGAATCGGTTACCTCTGTTTTGCTGGTTTTTGACGTAGTGATTGAAGAGATGGAGATCTCGAAAAAGAACAATGGGCTATACCAAGTCATATCTGTGTTTATGCCGTTCTTACCATGTTCTACTTTCACATGCTATAATGTTTTTGTCTACATTCGTGCGGTAGTGAAGTAGAACGATCCCTCAGTAATATTTAAGTTTGTGTTCCCCCAAACCTTGCACTGTCGTTGTCTTGTACAATCGATGGTGGGTCTATGAAATTAGGGTGCCATCGATTTTTCCTTGACTAGACAGGTTCGTATCGGATACTTACTGCAGAAGGTTTGGTTGCTTAAACAAGGTCATCCTAACGGTTAGGGACCTTGGAGCATGAGAAGTTGGTAACCCAAGCATAGAGATGCTATCCAACAACAAGAGTCATATGCGATATGATTAGCAAAGAGTTGCTTACCGATCTATCATGTCTTCTAGCGGTGATGCTAAAGCTCACTAGTCGACTTGCTAGTTGTGGGTCTTGAATCACTAAGTTTCAATCGAGGGATATTGATTTTAGTGGGAGTAGATCATATTTGATATTATTTACTCTATCATGGATATTTTGTCTTAGTATTTTGTATTACTTTTGTTGTTGATTAAATGGCGTCTTCTAAGCAACCATTTACTTTGCGTTCGATCCTTGAGAAAGATAAGTTGAATGGAACAAATTATGCGGATTGGATCCGCAATCGAGAATTGTTCTCGGGCTGAGAAAAAGGAGGAATATCTAGACACCCCCTTACCGATGAGCCTCGCGATGATGCATCTCGCTGTGTGAAAAACGCTTACAAGAAAGCATGTGATGCCGATCTTGAAATAAGCCGCCTTATGCTTGCATGTATGGAATCCGATCTCGCATGCGGTTCGATAACAATCACTCAACGAACGATATGATCGTGGCGCTTGAGGATATGTTCCAAACTCAAGCTAGAACTGAAAGGTTCAATGTCTCTAAGGCGCTTACTGAAACCAAGCTAGCAGAGGGTGCAGCTGTTGGGCCACACGTAATCAAGATGGTTGGTTACACTCAGAGGTTGGAGAAGCTAGGCTTCCCAATTGGCCCTGAGTTGGCTACTGATTTCATTCTCTCATCTCTGCCGCCTAGCTATGGGAACTTCATTGTGAACTACCATATGCATGGGGCAGAGAGGGGCTTGAATGAATTGTGTGGCATGCTGAAAATAGCAGAGGCTGACATTAAGAAGCAGTGTCGGTGGCCAAGTGTTGGCAAAATCCCGTAACAAGCCTAACTTTAAGAGAAAGAAGGGCTCAGGGAAGAAAAAGGGCAAGGCTAAAGATGAGATCTCTAAGCCGCTCCGCCCGCCCCAAAGCTGGACCACCGGCTAATGCTAAATGTTTTCATTGTGGTAAGAATGGTCACCGGAAGAGAAACGCAAGCTGTACTTGGCGTCCTTAGAGAAGGACGGCGGTAGTAAAGGTACTCCCGCTCATACGCTTGTTGTTTATGTTACAGACATCTTCCTCGCTAACTCTTATATCAATTCTTGGGTATTTGATACCGGATCGGTTGCTCATATTTGCAATACGATGCAGGGAATGATAAGAAGTAGAAGCGTGAAGAAAGGAGAGGTTGATTTCCGCGTGGGCAACAATGCAAGAGTTGCTGCGTTGAACGTCGGGACGATGCAACTTCACCTGCCATCAGGATTCGATTTTAAATCTTGATGATGCACCTGTCTGTAATGTTAATGCTAAAAGGCCTCGGCTTAATGAGTTAAGTCCTACATATATGTGGCATTGTCGTTTGGGTCATATAAGTGAAAATCGCATGAAGAGGCTCCATGATGATGGACTTCTAACTTCGTTTGATTTTGAATCTTACGAGACATGTGAGGCTTGCCTTTTAGGCAAGATGACCAAGACGCCTTTCTCGGGTTTTCCCGAGAGAGCGTCGACTTATTGGAACTAGTACATAGTGATGTATGTGGACCAATGAGCACGACAGCTAGAGGCGGTTTTCAATACTTTATAACTTTTACTCGATGACTTTAGTAGATATGGCTATGTCTACCTAATGAAGCATAAGTCCGAAACATTTGAAAAGTTCAAAGAATTTCGAATGAAGTAGAGAACCAACGTGGCAAGAAAATTAAGGCCTTGCGATCCGATCGTGGAGGCGAATATTTGAGTCATGAGTTTAGCAATCATCTTAAGAGTTGCGGAATTGTTCCACGGCTTACGCCACCCGGAACGCCACGAGAAATGGCGTGTCCGAGCGGCGTAATCGGACTTTGTTGGACATGGTTCGGTCTATGATGAGCCACGGACCTACCTTTATCGTTTTGGGGATATGCTCTAGAAACAAATCGCTTTCACATTGAATAGAGTACCATCTAAGTCCGTAGTTAAGACACCATATGAGATATGGACTGGGGAAGAGTCCTAGTTTGTCTTTTCTAAAAATTTGGGGTTGTGAGGTTTATGTCAAACGGCTTATATCGATAAGCTAACACCCAAATCGGACAAGTGTTTTTTCGTGGGATATCCAAAGGAAACTTTAGGATATTACTTCTACAAACGCTCAGAGGGCAAAGTATTTGTTGCTCAAAATGGTGTTTTCTTATAGAAAGAGTTTCTCAAAAGAGAGAAGAGTGGACAAAAGGTGTATCTTGAAGAAGTTCAAGATGAGCCGGCCGAGAAGGACTCTACGAGTGATGCTAATGTAGCGAACAAGTTGAGATGCCCGTGGCCACGAAACACCTCCACAACCACGAAGATCGCAAGACTTCGCGAATTGCGTGGGGATCTCGTTATTGTTGGACGATGACGAACCCGCAACATACGCAGGCTATGATGGACTCGATTCCGAGCAATGGCGAGTGCCATGAGATCCGAGATAGATTCCATGGGAAATAATCAAGTTTGGAACTTGGTTGACCCGCTCGATGGTGTTAGACCCATCGAGTGCAAATGGATCTATAAAAAGAAGAAAGATATGGACGGAAATGTTCACGTCTATAAAGCTCGACTTGTCGCAAAGGGTTTTCGGCAAGTTCAAGGAATTGACTACAACGAGACATTCTCTCCAAAAGAGCGATGCTTAAATCTATCCGGATCATTCTAGCTATAGCCCTATTTCGATTATGAAATTTGGCGATGGATGTTAAAACAGCCTTTCTAAATGGAAATTTGGAAGAGGACGTGTATATGATACAACCAAGGTTTTGTTGATCCAAATAATGCTGGAAAAATATGCAAGCTTAAGAAATCTATTTATGGGTTAAAGCAAGCATCTCGGAGTTGGAACATTCGTTTTGATGAGGTTGTCAAAGGGTTTGGCTTCCGTCGGAATGAAGAAGAGCCTTGTGTTTACCAAAAGGCTAGTGGGAGTGTTGTTGTATTTCTAATCTTGTATGTGGATGACATACTATTGATTGGGAATGACATTCCTATGTTGCAATCAGAAAGACTTCACCGAATAATAGTTTTTCTATGAAGGATTTGGGAGATGCAAAGATACATCTTGGGCATTAAGATCTATAGAGATAGGTCGAAAAGGCTAATAGGATTATGCCAAGATACATATATTGACAAGGTGTTGAAACGGTTCAACATGGAGCAATCCAAGAAAGGGTTCTTGCCTATGTCACATGGTATGCGCTTTAGCGACAAGCAATGTCCTTCATCGATGAAGAGCGCAAACGCATGAGTAAGGTTCCATATGCTTCGGCAAATCGGTTCCATCATGTATGCCATGATATGTACTCGCCTGCATGTCTCATATGCTCTAAGTGTTGCGAGCAGTACCAAGGCAATCCCGGTGAGAGTCACCGGACGCGGTTAAAAACATCCTTAAGTACTTGAGAAGAACTAAGGATGAGTTCCCGATCTATGGAGGTGAGGAAGAGCTCGTTGTAAATGGTTACACCGATGCTAGCTTCCAAACCGATGTAGATGATTCACAATCTCAATCGGGTTTCGTGTTCACGGTAAACGGTGGTGCGCAGTAAGTCGGAAAGTTCCAAGCGGAGAGACAAGGTCCGATTCTACAACAAGCCGAGTACATTGCGGCTTTGGAAGCCGCAAAGGAAGGTGTTTGGATGAGGCGTTTCCTCATTGATCTTGGTGTGTTTCCTAATGCGGCTAGCCCATTGAATCTACATTGTGATAATAATGGGGCGATAGCGCAGCTAAGGAGCCAAGGAATCACCGTAAGAACAAACATGTACAAATGGAAATTTCACCTCATTCGACAGTTCATCGCTGAAGGTGAAATTAAAATGTGCAAAATACATACGGATTTGAATGTAGCAGATCCGTTGACAAAGGCTCTTCCACAGCCTAAGCATGAGGCGCACATGAGGTCTATGGGGATTAGACATATTAGAGATTAACTCTAGTGCAAGTGGGAGACCGTTGGGAATATGCCCTAGAGGTAATCATAGAGATGATGATATTCCGCTTGTATCCATGATATATAAAATATGTCCATTGAATATCCATTAAAGACAACTTGTATTGATTGGCAATTATGTGAATTGTTTGTGGAACTCTTTTACTTGTATGGTTATTCTATATTCGTCCCTCGGTCGGAGTTCATGTGAGGACACACATGAATATTAGACTAGCACATTATTAGTTGATGACTATGTTTCACAAGTCATGGACATGGAGATGTCGAACTAATAATGTGGGCACATGTATGACATGTAGGCCGGATCGACCCGACATGAGATTGTCTCTATACACATCATATACGTTATGTCCTTCGACCCGAGATTGTTGTATGTACTCGAGATGTGTATCGACTTGCTTAGGGACCGACAAACGCTACTCCGTCACCGGGTAGTTATAAAGGATGTCTTCGGGTTTGTCGAGAAGCATGCTCATGAGACATAGACAATCAAGATGGGACTTGCCCTCTCTAATGAGAGAGATATCACCGGATCACTCAAGTGATTGGATCAACAAATGCATGGCCGTGCTTGGGTTAAGTGTTAACCCACGAGTTGAACCATATATCATGAGGCAAGGGAGTAACTTGTATATGGTCGTAGTGGTTCGTCGATATGATCATTTGCGTACGCATAGGAGTTGTCATGCCTTGCTAGAGGCCGCTGTCGGCTATTGGGCGAATAGGAGTATTCGGCCCATGTCTATGTGTGCGTGAACCCATAGGGTCGCACGCTTAAGAGGTGGAAGCCTAATTCGAGTTGGACTCGAATTAGACAAGGCTTAGGGTTTCTAATGCGTCTCCAATTCGGAAAGCACATGAGAGACACCTATATAAGAAGAGGGGAGGGGCGTGGCCAAAGACACACAACCAATCCACGCCTTTGGTAGCCGCCGTCGCCCTCCACGCTCTCGCCTTCGCTCGTCGCGGACCTAGCAGTCCGGAGGCGCATCGCTTCTCCCTCGTACGTGTGTGACACCTCGAAGGTGCTGCATCTGGAGCACGAGGACGAACCGCACGAACCGCAAGTGGTGGGAGGAGTTGTTGGACGACCACGCAACTGCACGGCACTGCTGCGACGCATTCGACTACATCGAGTCGTCTTCCGTTGCATCTGCGCGTCTAGTGGTAATCCCGTAACCTGTAACTAGTAGTAGATCCTGGGCGATGAGGTAAAAAGTTTTGTTTTCTGGCTAGCGTAGCACCCTCATAACCCTACATAGTTAAGGGCCGTTCGGGCTCCCGGGTGATGACAAACATTGTGGTGGTGGGGCCAGAGGTGTCAAAACGCCTTAACCATGGCATACGGTCGTGCTTGACCTAGTGTCGAGAGCTGTAGGACACGTAGGAACCGACTGTGCGGTAGCATAGTCGTGTGTGCAAATATGGCAGTTCTAGAGTGGTGGAGCCATGGTTAAGGGCCATTCGGGTTCTTGGGCGGCAACAAATGGCTTAACCATGTGGTCGAGAGGCCGTAGGATGCACAGGTGTCAAAACACCTTAACCATAGTGCATGGGCGTGCTTGACTTGGTGCGAGGAGCCATCGGATGCGCAGGAAAAACACCGTAACCATAGTGCATGGGCGTGCTTGACTTGGTGCGCAAAGTCGTGTGTGCAAATATGGCGGTTACGGAGCCGTGGAGCCGAGGTTAAGTGCCGTTCGGTGCTCCCGAGTGACGGCAAACGCTATGGTAGAGAGGCCGAGGTGTCAAAATGCCTTAACCATGGCGTATGTGCATGCTTGACTCGGAGCCGGAGCCATAAAATGCGTTGGAACCGACCGTGCGGCAAAGCATGGTCGAGTGTGCAAATATGGCGCTTTTGGAGCCGTGGAGGCATGGTTAAGGGCCCTTCGGCTCTCGTGATGGAAAACTCTATGATGGAGAGGTGAGAGGCATCAAAATGGCTTAACCATGGCGTACGGGCGTGCTTGACCCGGTGCCGAGAGCCATAGGATGCACGGATCCGACCGTGCGGCGGCAAAACAACGTGTGTGCAATTATGGATGTTCTGAGTCGTGGAGCCGTAGTTAAGGGCCGTTCGGGCTCTCGGGTGATGACAAACATTGTGATGGTGAGGCCGAGGCATCAAAACACCTTAACCATGGCATACGGTCATGCTTGACCTAGTGTCAAGAGTCAGTAGGACACGCACGAACCGAGCCGTGCGGTACTTATTCGTGTGTGCAAATATGGCCGTTCTAGAGCTGTGGAGCCATGGTTAAGGGCCATTCAGTTCTCAGCGGCAACAAACGCTGTGGGTAGAGAGGCTAGAGGTGTCAAAATGCCTTAACCATGGCGTACAGGCATGCTTGACTCAGTGCCAGGAGCCATAGGATGCATTGGAACTGACCGTGCGGCAGCATGGTCGTGTGTGCAAATATGGCAGTTCTGGAGCCGTGGAGCCAAGGTTAAGGGCCGTTCAGGCTCTCGAGCGATGGCAAACGCTATGGTAGAGAGGCCAGAGGTGTCAAAATGCCTTAACCATGGCATACGGTCGTGCTTGACCTAGTGTCTTGAGCTATAGGACATGCAGGAACTGGCTGTGCGGTAGCATAGTCGTGTGTGCAAATATGGCAGTTCTAGAGCTGTGGAGCCATGGTTAAGGGCCATTCGGGTTCTCGGGCGGTAATAAACGCTGTGGTGGAGAGGCCAAAGGTGTTAAAACACCTTAACCATGGTGCATGGGCGTGCTTGACTTGGTGCGAGGAGCCGTAGGACGCATAGGAACCGGCCGTGCGGCAAAGAAAGTCGTGTGTGCAAATATGGCGTCCCGGAGCCGTGGAGCCGAGGTTAAGGGCCGTTCGGCTCTCGAGCAACGACAAACGCTATGGTAGAGAGGCCGAGGTGTCAAAATGCCTTAACCATGGCGTACGGGCTTGCTTGACTCGGTCGGGAGCCATAGGACACGTTGGAACCGACCATGCGGCAAAGATGGTCGTGTGTGCAAATGTGGTAGTTTTACCGCCGTGGAGCCATGGTTAAGGGCCCTTCGGGCTCTCGGGTGATGGAAAACTCTATGGTGGAGAGGTGAGAGGCATCAAAATGGCTTAACCATGGCGTACGAGTGTGCTTGAACCGGTGCCGAGAGCCGTAGGATGCACGGGATCCGGCCGTGCGCCGGCAGACAGTCGTGTGTGCAATTATGGATGTTCGGAGTCGTGGAGCTATAGTTAAGGGCCGTTCGGGCTCTCGAGGTGATGACAAACATTGTGGTGGTGGGGCCGAGGTGTCAAAATGCCTTAACCGTGGCATACGGTCGTGCTTGACCTAGTGTCGAGAGCCGTAGGACACGTAGGAACCGGCCGTGCGGTAGCATAGTCGTGTGTGCAAATATGGCGCTTCTAGAGCGGTGGAGCCATGGTTAAGGGCCATTCGGGTTCTTGGGCGGCAACAAATGCTGTGGTCGAGAGGCCGCGGTGTCAAAACACTTTAACCATAGTGCATGGGCGTGCTTGACTTGGTGCGAGGAGCCGTAGGATGCGCAGGAACCGCCCGTGCGGCAGCAAAGTCGTGTGTGCAAATATGGCGCTTCGGAGCCGTGGAGCCGAGGTTAAGTGCCGTTCGGCTCTCGAGTGATGGCAAACGCTATGGTAGAGAGGCCGAGGTGTCAAAATGCCTTAACCATGGCGTACGGGCATGCTTGACTCGTAGAGCCGGAGCCATAAAATGCGTTGGAACCGACCGTGCGGCAAAGATGGTCGAGTGTGCAAATATGGCGTTTTGGAGCCGTGGAGGCATGGTTAAGGGCCCTTCAGGCTCTCGGGTGATGGAAAACTCTATGGTGGAGAGGTGAGAGGCATCAAAATGGCTTAACCATGGCATACAGGCGTGCTTGACCCGGTGCCGAGAGCCATAGGATGCACAGGATCCGACCGTGCGGCAACACAATCGTGTGTGCAATTATGGATGTTCTGGAGTCGTGGAGCTGTAGTTAAGGGCCGTTTAGGCTCTCGGGTGATGGCAAACATTGTGGTGGTGAGGCCAGAGGCATCAAAACGCCTTAACCATGGCATACGGTCATGCTTGACCTAGTGTCAAGAGCTGTAGGACACGCATATTCGTGTGTGCAAATATGGCAGTTCTAGAGCTGTGGAGCCATGGTTAAGGGCCATTTAGGTTCTCAGGTGGGAACAAACGCTGTGGTGGAGAGGCTAGAGGTGTCAAAATGCCTTAACCATGGCGTACGGGCATGCTTGACTCAGTGCCAGGAGCCATAGGATGCGTTGGAACTGACCGTGCGGCAGTGTAACAAACCAAAATTTGCATGTTTTTAAAATAGCTAAAATGATTTAATTATGCTATTTTTGTGAGCATCGAACTTAGTAAAATAATAATTTTTGGTAAAAGTCATCTTAAGGCTAGAAACATGTTGATGCATTCATGCTTTGGAGCATAATATATTTTGTATTGTTTGATTTTTGCCAAAAGATCAAAAGGATTCAAATTCATTTGAAAACAAAGTATTCAAAAGCTTGTGAAATAAAAATAAAATGAATTTCTTTTCCCCCTCTCTCTCTCTCCATCTTGGGCCGACAGGCTAAGGCCCATGGCCACCACCGCCTTGCCTCCCGTCTCGCCGCCAAAAGGGAGTCCCGTTCCTCTTTTTCGACTCGAATAGCCGGACACCACACCGATTCGCTTCCTCGCGCCCGACCGTTTCGCGTCTCCCGCCGCCGCTCTCGGTTTCGATGTCCTCGCTATCGCCGCCGCCAAGACCGAGCCGCCGCCTTGGTTTCGATCTCGTCGAGAAAAGATCGGAGTCGCCGCTACCGTGCATGCATGTCGTTCTCACCGCTCCACTTCCGTCATCTCCGATCTCGTCGCTGGGCTTCGATCCCGGTGAAGAAGGCAGAGACACCGGCTAACCATCCATGTCCAGGAATATGGAATCCATGTGAAGCACCATCTTCTCCAAATCAAGCACGCCAAGTGTTTTCCTTCGCCGGCCGATGGACGTATGTCCATGGCTCGAGTCAGCCCAAATCAAGACGAACCGCACACCGTCGCCATATGTCCTCATCGTTGTTCGAGATCCTTAGGTGAGCTCTCCACATCCTCGCTCTATCTTCATGTTCCTTTTAAGTCAAACCGAGGCCTATACGTTGCGTTCATCTATCTCCAAAAGCTCCATCGACGATCATGACTTCACCGAAAACTTGCCTCGCCTTGTTAGCCTTGATGACGTTATTGCTAGCTTTCGATGACATCAATCCTTGCTTGTTGACATCACATCATGTTTTGTGGCCGCTTTTCTTCACAAAAATAATTCAGCAAATACGACTCAAATACATCCAAATCGTAGTCCAATTTCCCGATCCTATTTACAGCTTTGGCATCAAATTCAAATCTTTGCAAAATGGCCATTTTAACTCGATTTGGTCTACTCAAATTGCGTTGGTTTCGTAGTTTCGTAATCTTCGTGCTAGTGCCTCTGTTAGTCTAGTTTGTAGACTTTAATTTCGAGCTCATATCTTAGTGCATTAGTAGTCTATAGAAAATCTTCGAAAATTCATATCTTTGCTGTCGTAGCTCCGTTTTCGGTAAACTTGACGTCTATGTGATCGGAGCAACGAGTAGAGTTGTTTTACAAACTTTACATTCTATTTATTTATGATTGATGTACTGTTCTAATATAGTCCTATTGTTGCTTCGTGTATGAGTGCTCGAATATTTGTGTGGTGCTCTATGAACAAGTCCAAATCGGTGAGTTTTGTGTTGGCGATCCGGAAGTTTTGTGGTCAAGAAGTGGAGATTAAGAAGCAATTTTATGAGGATTTGGGACTTGAAGAAGGATATGATTTTAAGGCAAGTATAGTTTGGGTTTTGCTTTCTTTAACCATGATCTCTTGAGCTTGATTAATGAAATGTGATATGAACATAAATAATGAATGTTATCCTTTGGCAAAAGCCGGGACTTATCGTGCCGCTATGAGGGCTACATGGCTCGGCTCTAGTTCGTCTAAGAGACCTTTTCTAACGAGTGAGAGGAATTGCCGACTGGGTATAGGACAAAGATCTGTCCTTATGTGTATAGCCGGAAGGAATGTGCCATATTGGAAGGGGGGTTCCTACATCCGACGACTTAGCGTCCCTTGCTTGTTAGATGAACTCTTGGGTGGCTTTATAGTGAGACCCCGCTTGTTCACCTTGGAAGTGTCATGGGAGTAATTAACCCGAGCAAATGGGAATCACGACTCACAGGGGAAAGGGTACACCTCTCGCGCAGAGTTAAATCGATATATCGTCCGTGCCCACGGATACGGGTGGCCTAGAAAACTGAGGGAGTGGTTATATGTTCATTTAAATTGTTTATGTGCAATTTATTATTCAATTTCACTTGATCATGTGGCTACGGGATTACACTACCTTTGCTGTACTTGTTGAGTTCGTCATGGACTCACTCTTGTTATTCCCCCCCACACCTCAGGAGAAGTTTAGGCTTGTTGTCAACCAAATAGCTTGGATCCAAAGGGAGTCTACACCCGGAGATCGAGTCGTCTTTTTTGCCGATTGCTATCTAAGGTTATGTCTTTTATATTGAATACATTATATATTAAGCATTGTTTACCGATACAACCTTTCATTTGTAGCTATATGTGAGATTTGACCTCTAAGGCTCACATATGGTGTATATCGGTTTTGTTCTTAAAACCGGGTGTTACAAGTGGTATCAGCTCAATGCGGCGATCGTAGGACGCAAGCCTAGGTAGAAAATGGCCGTGTTAAGGTTTTGAAATTTGCTAGAACATACTTGTTCTATATACCTTGATATTTTCGTCTCTATCTACTGTATCCTATCCTTGATATTTATCTCCTCCTTGATGCTTATTTTAAAGTCCTTGTTCTCATCTAACCTTGATTTAGAATGCTATTATAATCCTCTCTTATCATATTCTTGTGTAATCTGAAATTAAGTTATAGGATCTTTCCCAAATATATAGGAAGAGCGATAGTGACGCAAGTTGAGTCATTGTTTGCTTTGTGCACCTTTAATTGTCTTGTTGCATTGTCATTATGCATTTGCTTGATTTGGAGTTTTGTAATGATTGCAATGAATTTGTGCAGCCCACAATTTCATCTAGTCATAGGCTTAAGGTTTAAGGTTAGTGAATAGATAGTTAGGGTTTGGTTTTCTCCTGCTTTCTACATCCAGTCTTTATGGAGTAATCTGTCTTCTTTGACTTATATCTCGCTCTTTGGATGATCAAAATTCATGAGAAAATTCTGGACAAAAAGTATATTTCAGCTTATTTCTCTGAGCACAAGAACCACCATCATATCTGTTTTGATTTGGGAGTTATGGAAATCACAAGATGATGTATATGTGCTGTCAGGAAATTTGGAGCAGTCAGTAAAAATCTGGTCACAACTTTTTCTCTGTATGAGCAATGGTCACGAAAATTATCTGGGATAAATTATACTTATGTACCTTTCCAATTCCATAAGAATCATGTCAATATCTATTCTGAGCTGGGAGCTATGGCTTTTACAATCTGATGAATCTATGCAGTCTGGAAGTTCGAGAAGTCTCTCAGTATTCATCGCTTTTTGACTACCTAAACTGCAGAATCAACAAGTGATCAATAAGAAAATCATAGAGGATTTCATAAGTTTTCCAATGGTGTAAGATACAACTTCATTGGATTAATAGAACTTGAGTTATGGTCATTTTACTGTTCTGTTGTTTTCCTACTCACGAGGAATTTCAGATTATTCATTCGTTGCCTATGCACATAAGTTTCTTTTGGATATCAAAGGGATTTATGATAATTAACTCATCTAGAAGAATATGCAAGCTATCTTTTGGTGCCCCTAGCTGATCCTTTCTTAAGGGGGCTAGCCATGATGAAGAAGTTGTAAGACAATGTTTCATGGGTTCAAGCATTTTACATGGGAGGAGCAGTTGTTTCTATTGTTGGGATGTCTATCCATGAGCAAGTGTCCTTTTGATTTGATCAGTGACCTGATGGATGATCTACAAGGAGCTTAGATAAACATCAGGATTGGGTTTTTGCTTCAAGATATCATCACTTGGGAGTTCAACCTTCAACTCAAGACAAGTTGGTGTTCACGACATAGGAAGAAAATCTCATACATCTAAATTTGGTTCTATGAAGATAAGACCATAGAGGAGAGTTAATGATGTGGATCTCACCCAAGGATATAAGTGTGATTTGGAGTTTCGTTGGAATGGTAAGGATCTATCATAGGTTCACTGGAGGCATTATAACATTAGACACGAGTTTTCTTTATAATGCATCTTGACAAGATTGTGGATGTGCTCTATGTAAGAAAAGCAGTGGAATATGCGTCAACTGTGGAAACGTGAGTTGGACTATTGATATATGAGATCTAGAGTTATCCATTGTGGAGTATTTGGATTGGAATTAATAATGATATGGAGCTATAGTGGGCCAACAACCCATAGGTCTCGGACATGGTTAGAGGCACTATCCTATTGGCTAAAAGGTCATCGTCACAAGAACATGAGTCAATAAAGAGTATTTTCACTAAGAATTGGCTTAAAGTTTGTGACATCGTATTGTGGGGTTAAGTAAATGAAGGTTAGTGACTTGGAAGCACGTATGCTATCACGAAGAGACAAAAGTCGTTACCGAAGCCTTAGTACAAGAGAGTTATGCTAAGGAGATTTGGGCGACACCATAGACTAAGAATCATGTTTAAAGAGTTGAGCAATTCGACAAGAAGGGTAGTCTAACAGTTTGGAAGTTACCTAGAATTGGCTTGGAGATAACTGAGAGTTACTCGAAGTACCCATCAATACTTTGGATTTGGTTGAGCGGAGTTATTTGGAGTAAGGCTATTAGAGTGTGCAAAGTGAAGCGTATCAATGCTCTAAGCAATGGAGAGTGATGCTATGAAGATTCGTATGACACCAAGATTGGGTTGCGTGTCAAACTTGAGTGACGTCACAAACACTACAATGTTGGCTCATTTTGGAACCATAAAAATGATAAAGGTTAGGTGGAAGTAACTACAAAAAAAATGATTAAGGAATTATGCTTAAGAGTTGAGCGGCTTAACTTGAGCATATATGGTAATTAATGTTTTGAAATTGGTGGTAGAATCTACCTTGGATTAAGAGGATCATGAAGGCTACTTGGAATGGAGATACATCAGATTGAATATATGGATAACGGGAGGATATAACAGAACATGTTGCGTGCGATTGCATTGCAATTTGGAATCAGTGAGGACAGGAGTTTGTCATATACAATTGAGTTCACACAACCATCTCAAGGTGATCCTTGTGAGAAGCATATAAAGATTATTCCTTATAAGAGTAAGCTAGCACTGGGCTGAAATGGGACATATATGGTTACATGGAAGTTATTTTGGGGTATCTAATGTGTTCAACATGTCACTTGTTTGAAGGATGTGGAGTCAAGAGCACGTAAGAATCTTGTCTATACTAAGTACCTATCAGATTTTCGGAAATAGTTGGGCGTTTAATAGGGATAAGGTTATTAGGTTATGCAGAGTAAAGCAAAGATTCTTGACAGGATGGAAACACTCGAGATAGTAAAGGAAGATCCCATAGCCGAGTACCTGTATATCTGAGCCTCTTCCGAATCTCGGGACGAGATTCATCTTAAGGGGGGTAGATTTGTAACAAACCAAAATTTGCATGTTTTTAAAATAGCTAAAATGATTTAATTATGCTATTTTTGTGAGCATCGAACTTAGTAAAATAATAATTTTTGGTAAAAGTCATCTTAAGGCTAGAAACATGTTGATGCATTCATGCCGGAGCATAATATATTTTGTATTGTTTGATTTTTGCCAAAAGATCAAAAGGATTCAAATTCATTTGAAAACAAAGTATTCAAAAGCTTGTGAAATAAAAATAAAATGAATTTCTTTTCCCCTCTCTCTCTCTCCATCTTGGGCCGACAGGCTAAGGCCCATGGCCACCGTTGCCTTGCCTCCTCGTCTCGCTGCCAAAAGGGAGTCCCGTTCCTCTTTTTCGACTCGAATAGCCGGACACCACACCGATTCGCTTCCTCGCGCCCGACCGTTCGCGTCTCCCCACCGCCGCTCTCGGTTTCGATGTCCTTGCTACCGCCGCCGCCGCACCGAGCCACCGCCTTGGTTTCGATCTCGTCGAGAAAAGACCGGAGTCGCCGCTACCGTGCATGCATGTCGTTCACTGCTCCACTTCCGTCATCTCCGATCTGGCTGCGGGCTTCGATCCCCGGTGAAGAAGGCGAGACACCGGCTAACCATCCATGTCCAGGAATATGGAATCCACGTGAAGCACCATCTTCTCCAAATCAAGCACGCCAAGTTTTCCTTCGCCGATGGACGTATGTCCATGGCTCGAGTCGCCCAAATCAAGACGAACCGCACACCGTCGCCATATGTCCTCATCGTTGTTCGAGAGATCCTTAGGTGAGCTCTCCACATCTTACTCTATCTTCATGTTCCTTTTAAGTCAAACCGAGGCCTATACGTTGCGTTCATCTATCTCCAAAGAAAGCTCCATCGACGATCATGACTTCACCGAAAACTTGCCTCGCCTTGTTAGCCTTGATGACGTTATTGCTAGCTTTCGATGACATCAATCCTTGCTTGTTGACATCACATCATGTTTTGTGGCCGCTTTTCTTCACAAAAATAATTCAGCAAATACGAGACTCAAATACATCCAAATAGTCCAATTTCCCGGATCCTATTTACGAGTTTTGGCATCAAATTCAAATCTTTGCAAAATGGTCATTTTAACTCGATTTGGTCTACTCAAATTGCGTTGGTTTCGTAGTTTCGTAATCTTCGTGCTAGTGCCTCTGTTAGTCCAAACTTTGTAGACATTAATTTCGAGCTCATATCTTAGTGCATTAGTAGTCTATAGAAAATCTTCGAAAATTCATATCTTTGCTGTCGTAGCTCCGTTTCCGGTAAACTTGACGTCTATGTGATCGGAGCAACGAGTAGAGTTGTTTTACAAACTTTACATTCTATTTATTTATGATTGATGTACTGTTCTAATATAGTCCTATTGTTGCTTCGTGTATGAGTGCTTGAATATTTGTGTGGTGCTCTATGAACAAGTCCAAATCGGTGAGTTTTGTGTTGGCGATCTCGGAAGTTTTGTGGTCAAGAAGTGGAGATTAAGAAGCAATTTTATGAGGATTTGGGACTTGAAGAAGGATATGATTTTAAGGCAAGTATAGTTTGGGTTTTGCTTTCTTTAACCATGATCTCTTGAGCTAGATTAATGAAATGTGATATGAACATAAATAATGAATGTTATCCTTTGGCAAAAGCTGGGACTTATCGTGCCGTGAGAGGCTACATGGCTCGGCTCTAGTTCGTCTAAGAGACCTTTTCTAACGAGTGAGAGGAATTGCCGAATGGGTATAGGACAAAGATCTCGTCCTTATGTGTATAGCCGGGAAGGAATGTGCCATATTGGAAGGGGGGTTCCTACATCCGACGACTTAGCGTCCCTTGCTTGTTAGATGAACTCTTGGGTGGCTTTATAGTGAGACCCTGCTTGTTCACCTTGGAAGTGTCATGGGAGTAATTAACCCGAGCAAATGGGAATCATGACTCACGGGGAAAGGGTACACCTCTCGCGCAGAGTTAAATCGATATATCATCCGTGCCCACGGATACGGGTGGCCTAGAAAACTGAGGGAATGGTTATATGTTCATTTAAATTGTTTATGTGCAATTTATTATTCAATTTCACTTGATCTGTAACGTCCCGCCCCTCCGAGGCCGGGCTCGCTTACATCTGGCCGCCTAAGTAGGACATAGACTGCCCTCACAGACCAACACTAGTCTTTTCTGCGCACTTTGTCCTCACTCATGCACACCCGGGAAGTACTTCCCGGTCGGTCATCCATCGCTCCAGGCCAAGCACGCTTAACTTTGGAGTTTCTTAGAAGATGGGCTTCCGGAAAAGAAGTTGCAACTTGTTGATATGAGTATCCTATTAATCCTGTTAAGCTTTGGGCCGGGAAGTTACAGGCAGCATGGTCGTGGGTGCAAATATGGCAGTTCTGGAGCCGTGGAGCCAAGGTTAAGGGCCGTTTAGGCTCTCGAGCGATGGCAAACGCTATGGTAGAGAGGCCAGAGGTGTCAAAATGCCTTAACCATGGCGTACGGGCATGCTTGACTCAGTGCCGAGAGCCATAGGATGCGTTGGAACCGACCGTGCCGCGGATGGTCGTGTGTGCAAATATGGCAGTTTTGCGGCGTGGAGCTCGGTTAAGGGCCCTTCGGGCTCTCGGGTGATGAAAAACTCTATGGTGGAGAGGTGAGAGGCATCAAAATGGCTTAACCATGGCGTACGGGCGTGCTTGACCCGGTGCGAGAGCCGTAGGATGCACGGGATCCGGGCGTGCGGCAAAGACAAGTCGTGTGTGCAATTATGGATGTTCTGGAGTCGTGGAGCTATAGTTAAGGGCCGTTCGGGCTCTTGGGTGATGACAAATATTGTGGTAGTGAGGCCAGATGTGTCAAAATGCCTTAACCATGGCATACGGTCGTGCTTGACCTAGTATCGAGAGCTATAGGACATGCAGGAACTGGCTGTGCGGTAGCATAGTCGTGTGTGCAAATATGGCAGTTCTAGAGCTGTGGAGCCATGGTTAAGGGCCATTCAGGTTGGGCGGTAATAAACGCTGTGGTGGAGAGGCCAAAGGTGTTAAAACACCTTAACCATGGTGCATGGGCGTGCTTGACTTGGTGCGAGGAGCCATAGGACGCATAGGAACCGCCGTGCGGCAAAGAAAGTCGTGTGTGCAAATATGGCGGTTCGGAGCCGTGGAGCCAAGGTTAAGGGCCGCTCGGGCTCTCGAGCGACGACAAACGCTATGGTAGAGAGGCCGAGGTGTCAAAATGCCTTAACCATGGCGTACGGGCTTGCTTGACTCGGTGCCGGAGCCATAGGATGCGTTGGAACCGACCGTGCGGCGGCATGGTCGTGTGTGCAAATATGGCGGTTCGGAGCCGTGGAGCCAAGGTTAAGGGCCGTTCGGGCTCTCGAGCGATGGCAAACGCTATGGTAGAGAGGCCGGAGGTGTCAAGATGCCTTAACCATGGCGTACGGGCATGCTTGACTCGGTGCCGAGAGCCATAGGATGCGTTGGAACCGGCCATGCGGCAAAGCATGGTCGTGTGTGCAAATATGGCGGTTTTGCGGCCGTGGAGCTGTGGTTAAGGGCCCTTCGGGCTCTCGGGTGATGAAAAACTCTATGGTGGAGAGGTGAGAGGCATCAAAATGGCTTAACCATGGCGTACGGGCGTGCTTGACCCGGTGCCGAGAGCCGTAGGATGCACGGGATCCGGGCGTGCGGCGGCACGACGTGTGTGCAATTATGGATGTTCGGAGTCGTGGAGCTATAGTTAAGGGCTGTTCGGGCTCTCGGGTGATGACAAATATTGTGGTGGTGAGGCCGGAGGCGTCAAAATGCCTTAACCATGGCATACGGTCGTGCTTGACCTAGTGTCGAGAGCTATAGGACATGCAGGAACTGGCTGTGCGGTAGCATAGTCGTGTGTGCAAATATGGCAGTTCTAGAGCTGTGGAGCCATGGTTAAGGGCCATTCGAGTTCTCGGGCGGTAATAAACACTGTGGTAGAGAGGCCAAAGGTGTTAAAATGCCTTAACATGGTGCATGGGCGTGCTTGACTTGGTGCGAGGAGCCGTAGGACGCATAGGAACCGGCCGTGCGGCAAAGAAAGTCGTGTGTGCAAATATGGCGGTTCGGAGCCGTGGAGCCGAGGTTAAGGGCCGTTCGGCTCTCGAGCGACGACAAACGCTATGGTAGAGAGGCCGAGGTGTCAAAATGCCTTAACCATGGCGTACGGGCTTGCTTGACTCGGTCGGGAGCCATAGGACGCGTGGAACCGACCATGCGGCGGATCTTCGTGTGTGCAAATGTGGCGGTTTTACCGTCGTGGAGCCATGGTTAAGGGCCCTTCAGGCTCTCGGGTGATGGAAAACTCTATGGTGGAGAGGTGAGAGGCATCAAAATGGCTTAACCATGGCGTACGGGTGTGTTTGAACCGGTGCCGAGAGCCGTAGGATGCACAGGATCCGGCCGTGCGCCAGCACAGTCATGTGTGCAATTATGGATGTTCTGGAGTCGTGGAGCTATAGTTAAGGGCCGTTCGGGCCCTCGGGTGATTACAAACATTGTGGTGGTGGGGCCAGAGGTGTCAAAACGCCTTAACCATGGCATACGGTCGTGCTTGACCTAGTGTCGAGAGCTGTAGGACACGTAGGAACCGGATGTGTGGTAGCATAGTCGTGTGTGCAAATATGGCAGTTCTAGAGCGGTGGAGCCATGGTTAAGGGCCATTCGGATTCTTGGGCGGCAACAAATGCTGTGGTCGAGAGGCCAGCGGTGTCAAAACGCCTTAACCATAGTGCATGGGCGTGCTTGACTTGGTGCGAGGAGCCATAGGATGCGCAGGAACCGGCCGTGCGGCAGCAAAGTCGTGTGTGCAAATATGGCAGTTCTGGAGCCGTGGAGCCGAGGTTAAGTGCCATTCAGGCTCTCGAGTGACGGCAAACGCTATGGTAGAGAGGCCAGTGCCTTAACCATGGCGTACAGGCATGCTTGACTAAGAGCCGGGAGCCATAAAATGCGTTGGAACCGACCGTGCGGCAGCATGGTCGAGTGTGCAAATATGGCAGTTTTGGAGCCGTGGAGGCATGGTTAAGGGCCCTTCAGGCTCTTAGGTGATGGAAAACTCTATGGTGGAGATGTGAGAGGCATCAAAATGGCTTAACCATGGCGTACAGGCGTGCTTGACCCGGTGCCGAGAGCCATAGGATGCACAGGATCCGACCGTGCGGCAGCACAGTCGTGTGTGCAATTATGGATTTCTGGAGTCGTGGAGCCGTAGTTAAGGGCCGTTCAAGCTCTCGGGTGATGACAAACATTGTGGTGGTAAGGCCAGAGGCATCAAAATGCCTTAACCATGGCATACGGTCATGCTTGACCTAGTGTCAAGAGCCGTAGGACACGCACGAACCGGGCCGTGCGGTAGCATATTCGTGTGTGCAAATATGGCGTTCTAGAGCCGTGGAGCCATGGTTAAGGGCCATTCAGGTTCTCGGCGGCAACAAATGCTATGGTGGAGAGGCTAGAGGTGTCAAAATGCCTTAACCATGGCGTAGGGCATGCTTGACTCGGTGCCGGGAGCCATAGGATGCGTTGGAACCGACCGTGCGGCGGCATGGTCGTGTGTGCAAATATGGCGTTCGGAGCCGTGGAGCCAAGGGCCGTTCGGGCTCTCGAGCGATGGCAAACGCTATGGTAGAGAGGCCGGAGGTGTCAAAACTCCTTAACCATGGCGTACGGGCATGCTTGACTCGATCCGAGAGCCATAGGATGCGTTGAACCGACCGTGCGGCGGCATGGTCGTGTGTGCAAATATGGCGGTTTGCGGCCGTGGAGCGTGGTTAAGGGCCCTTCGGGCTCTCAAGTGATGAAAAACTCTATGGTGGAGAGGTGAGAGGCATCAAAATGGCTTAACCATGGCGTACGGGCGTGCTTGACCCGGTGCCGAGAGCCGTAGGATGCACGGGATCCGAGCTGTGCGGCGGCAAAGTCGTGTGTGCAATTATGGATGTTCAGTCGTGGAGCTATAGTTAAGGGCCGTTCGGGCTCTCGGGTGATGACAAATATTGTGGTGGTGAGGCCGAGGCATCAAAATGCCTTGACCATGGCATACGGTCGTGCTTGACCTAGTGTCGAGAGCTATAGGACATGCGAACCGGGCATGTGCGGTATCATAGTCGTGTGTGCAAATATGGCAGTTCTAGAGCTGTGGAGCCAGGGTTAAGGGCCATTCGGGTTCTCGGGCGGCAATAAACGCTGTGGTGGAGAGGCCAAAGGTGTTAAAACGCCTTAACCATGGTGCATGGGCGTGCTTGACTTGGTGCGAGGAGCCGTAGGACGCATAGGAACCGGCCGTGTGGCAGCAAAGTCGTGTGTGCAAATATGGCAGTTCTGGAGCCGTGGAGCCGAGGTTAAGGGCCATTCAGGCTCTCGAGCGACGACAAATGCTATGGTAGAGAGGCCAGAGGTGTCAAAATGCCTTAACCATGGCGTACGGGCTTGCTTGACTCGGTCGGGGAGCCATAGGACGCGTTGGAACCGACCATGCGGTAGCATGGTCGTGTGTGCAAATGTGGCAGTTTTACTGCCGTGGAGCCATGGTTAAGGGCCCTTCAGGCTCTCGGGTGATGGAAAACTCTATGGTGGAGAGGTGAGAGGCATCAAAATGGCTTAACCATGGCGTACGGGTGTGCTTGAACCGGTGCCAAGAGCCGTAGGATGCACAGGATCCGACCGTGCGCCAGCACAGTCGTGTGTTACATTATGGATGTTCTGGAGTCGTGGAGCTATAGTTAAGGGCCGTTCAGGCTCTCAGGTGATGACAAACATTGTGGTGGTGGGGCTAGAGGTGTCAAAATGCCTTAACCATGGCATACAGTCGTGCTTGACCTAGTGTCGAGAGCTGTAGGACACGTAGGAACCGGTGTTGGGAATATGCCCTAGAGGTAATCATAGAGATGATGATATTCCGCTTGTATCCATGATATATAAAATATGTCCATTGAATATCCATTAAAGACAACTTATATTGATTGGCAATTATGTGAATTGTTTGTGGAACTCTTTTACTTGTATGGTTATTCTATATTCGTCCCTGGTCGGAGTTCATGTGAGGACACACATGAATATTAGACTAGCACATTATTAGTTGATGACTATGTTTCACAAGTCATGGACATGGAGATGTCGAACTAATAATGTGGGCACATGTATGACATGTAGGCTGGGGATGACCCGACATGAGATTGTCTCTATACACATCATATACGTTATGTCCTTCGACCGAGATTGTTGTATGTACTCGAGATGTGTATCGACTTGCTTAGGGATTGACAAACGCTACTCCGTCACCGGGTAGTTATAAAGGATGTCTTCGGGTTTGTCGAGAAGCATGCTTTGCGAGACATAGACAATCAAGATGGGACTTGCCCCTCTCTAATGAGAGTGATATCACCGGATCACTCAAGTGATTGGATCAACAAATGCATGGCCGTGCTTGGGTTAAGTGTTAACCCACGAGTTGAACCATATATCATGAGGCAAGGGAGTAACTTGTATATGGTCGTAGTGGTTCGTCGATATGATCATTTGCGTACGCATAGGAGTTGTCATGCCTTGCTAGAGGCATTGTCGGCTATTGGGCGAATAGGAGTATTCGGCCCATGTCTATGTGTGCGTGAACCCATAGGGTCGCACGCTTAAGGGGCTGGAAGCCTAATCCGAGTTGGACTCGAATTAGACAAGGTTTAGGTTTTCTAATGCGCCTCCAACTCGGGGGCACATGAGAGACGCCTATATAAGTAGAGAGGAGGGGCGCGGCCAAATATAACAAACAGAATCCACGCCTTTGGCAGCCGCCGTCTCCCTCCACGCTCTCGCCTTCACTCCTCGCGGACCTAGCAGTCCGGAGGCGCATCGCTTCTCCCTCGTACGTGTGTGACACCTCGGAGGTGCTGCATCTGGAGCACGAGGACGAACCGCACGAACCGCAAGTGGTGGGAGGAGTTGCTGGACGACCACGCAACTGCACGGCACTGCTGCGACGCGTTCGACTACATCGAGTCGTCTTCCGCTGCATCTGCGCGTCTAGTGGTAATCCCGTAATCTGTAACTAGTAGTAGATCCTGGGCGATGAGGTAGAAAAGTTTTTGTTTTCTGGCTAGCGTAGCACCCTCATAACCCTTCAGTGGTATCGGAGCTCTATACTGCATTGTTATAGGTTCTGGATGTCGCATATGTGATATGCTCGGTTTTAGATGAGTCTCTGATCTTGGTTCATGATCTTGCCGCGTTGGTCTTGTAACGATCTACTCGTACCGGTCGGAATTCCGCCATCCGAGTTAAGTGATACATGTAAATCCAATCACGGCGAGTTAGAGATCAATCGATTGATTGAATTGAACCCTAGGTCAAGTGCCGAGCGCATGTGATGCGCAGCGGTGGCGATTGAATCAGCCACCGGCGCCGGTTGCCGAGAAAAGTTCTGTTCGTAAAACAGCCGTAACTTTTTAACCGTAACTCGGATCGAGACGATTCTTAAACTAAAGTTGTAGAGAAAAAAATTTTTACATCCACCCCAAACTGACTTGTCAGTTTGGCCCGAGCCAGATTTGCGAAAAACGGCTTGGAAGATAGAGTTTTTCGCGATTTACTTTTTGTAGTCGGAATCGGTTACCTCTGTTTTGCGGTTTTTGATGACCGGTATAGCCCATATCCGTGTTTATGCCGTTCTTACCATGTTCTACTTTCACATGCTATAATGTTTTTGTCTACATTCGTGCGGCAAGAAGTAGAACGATCCTCGCAAATGTTTAAGTTTGTGCTCCCCCAAACCTTGCACTTGTCAGCTGTCTTGTACAATCGATGGTGGGTCTATGAAATTAGGGTGCCATCGATTTTTCTTGACTAGACAGTTCGTATCGGATACTTACTGCAAGGTTTGGTTGCTTAAACAAGGTCATCCTAACGGTTAGGGACCTTGGAGCATGAGAAGTTGGTAACCCAAGCATAGAGATGCTATCCAACAACAAGAGTCATATGCGATATGATTAGCAAAGAGTTGCTTACCGATCTATCATGTCTTCTAGCGGTGATGCTAAAGCTCACTAGTCGACTTGCTAGTTGTGGGTCTTGAATCACTAAGTTTCAATCGAGGGATATTGATTTTAGTGGGAGTAGATCATATTTGATATTATTTACTCTATCATGGATATTTTGTCTTAGTATTTTGCATTACTTTTGTTGTAGATTAAATGGCGTCTTCTAAGCAACCATTTACTTTGCGTTCGATTCTTGAAAGATAAGTTGAATGGAACAAATTATGCGGATTGGATCCGCAATCTGAGAATTGTTCTCAGGGCTGAGAAAAAGAAGGAATATCTAGACACCCCCTTACCAGAGTTGGCTACTGATTTCATTCTCTCGTCTCTGCCGCCTAGCTATGGGAACTTCATTGCGAACTACCATATGCATGGGGCAGAGAGGGGCTTGAATGAGTTGTGTGGCATGCTGAAAACAGCGAGGCCGACATTAAGAAGCAGGTCGGTGGCCAAGTATTGGCAGTCCAGAACAAGCCTAACTTTAAGAGAAAGAAGGGCTGGGGGAAGAAAAAGGGCAAGGCTAAAGATGAGATCTCCAAGCCAGCTCCGCCCGCCCCCAAAGCTGGACCACCGGCTGATGCTAAATGTTTTCATTGTGGTAAGAATGGTCACTGGAAGAGAAACTGCAAGCGTTAATGCTAAAAGGCCTCGGCTTAATGAGTTAAGTCCTACATATATGTGGCATTGTCGTTTGGGTCATATAAGTGAAAATCGCATGAAGAGGCTCCATGATGATGGACTTCTAACTTCGTTTGATTTTGAATCTTACGAGACATGTGAGGCTTGCCTTTTAGGCAAGATGACCAAGACGCCTTTCTCGGGTTTTCCCGAGAGAGCGTCGACTTATTGGAACTAGTACATAGTGATGTATGTGGACCAATGAGCACGACACTAGAGGCGGTTTTCAATACTTCATAACTTTTACCGATGACTTTAGTAGATATGGCTATGTCTACCTAATGAAGCATAAGTCGAAACATTTGAAAAGTTCAAAGAATTTCAGAATGAAGTAGAGAACCAACGTGGCAAGAAAATTAAGGCCTTGCGATCTCGATCGTGGAGGCGAATATTTGAGTCATGAGTGTAGCAATCATCTTAAGAGTTGCGGAATTGTTCCACGGCTTACGCCACCTAGAACGCCACGAGAAAATGGCGTGTCCGAGCGGCGTAATCGGACTTTGTTGGACATGGTTCGGTCTATGATGAGCCGATCGGACCTACCTTTATCGTTTTGGGGATATGCTCTAGAAACGGCCGCTTTCACATTGAATAGAGTACCATCTAAGTCCGTAGTTAAGACACCATATGAGATATGGACTGGGAAGAGTCCTAGTTTGTCTTTTCTAAAAAATTTGGGGTTGTGAGGTTTATGTCAAACGGCTTATATCGATAAGCTAACACCCAAATCGGACAAGTGTTTTTTCGTGGGATATCCAAAGGAAACTTTAGGATATTACTTCTACAACCGCTCGAGGGCAAAGTGTTTGTTGCTCGAAACGGTGTTTTCTTAGAGAAAGAGTTTCTCAAAAGAGAGAAGAGTGGACAAAAGGTGTATCTTGAAGAAGTTCAAGATGAGCCGGTCGAGAAGGACTCTACGAGTGATGCTAATGTAGCAGAACAAGTTGAGATGCCCGTGGCCACTTTGAAACACCTCCACAACCACGAAGATCGGCAAGACTTCGCGAATTGCATGGGGATCTCGTTATTGTTGGACGATGACGAACCCGCAACATACGCGAAGCTATGATGGACTCGATTCCGAGCAATGGCGAGTGCCATGAGATCCGAGATAGATTCCATGGGAAATAATCAAGTTTGGAACTTGGTTGACCCGCTCGATGGTGTTAGACCCATCGAGTGCAAATGGATCTATAAAAAGAAGAAAGATATGGACGGAAATGTTCACGTCTATAAAGCTCGACTTGTCGCAAAGGGTTTTCGGCAAGTTCAAGGAATTGACTACGATGAGACATTCTCTCCAAGAGCGATGCTTAAATCTATCCGGATCATTCTAGCAATAGCCGCCTATTTCGATTATGAAATTTGGCGGATGGATGTTAAAACAGCCTTTCTAAATGGAAATTTGGAAGAGGACGTGTATATGATACAGCCCGAAGGTTTTGTTGATCCAAATAATGCTGGAAAAATATGCAAGCTTAAGAAATCTATTTATAGGTTAAAGCAAGCATCTCGGAGTTGGAATATTCGTTTTGATGAGGTTGTCAAAGGGTTTGGCTTCCGTCAGAATGAAGAAGAGCCTTGTGTTTACCAAAAGGCTAGTAGGAGCGCTGTTGTATTTCTAATCTTGTATGTGGATGACATACTATTGATTGGGAATGACATTCCTATGTTGCAATCTGTAAAGACTTCACTGAATAATAGTTTTTCTATGAAGGATTTGGGAGATGCAGCATACATCTTGGGCATTAAGATCTATAGAGATCGGTCGAAAAGGCTAATAGGATTATGCCAAGATACATATATTGACAAGGTGTTGAAACGGTTCAACATGGAGCAATCCAAGAAAGGGTTCTTGCCTATGTCACATGGTATGCGCTTTAGCGACAAGCAATGTCCTTCATCAGATGAAGAGCGCAAACGCATGAGTAAGGTTCCATATGCTTCGGCAGTCGGTTCCATCATGTATGCCATGATATGTACTCGCCCGCATGTCTCATATGCTCTAAGTGTTGCGAGCCGAGGCACCAAGGCAATCCCGGTGAGAGTCACTTTGGACGCGGCTTAAAAACATCCTTAAGTACTTGAGAAGAACTAAGGATGAGTTCCCGATCTATGGAGGTGAGGAAGAGCTCGTTGTAAATGGTTACACCGATGCTAGCTTCCAAACCGATGTAGATGATTCACAATCTCAATCATGTTTCGTGTTCACGGTAAATGGTGGTGCGAAGAAGTCGGAAAAGTTCCAAGCGGGAGACAAGTGTCCGATTCTACAACGAAGCCGAGTACATTGCGGCTTCGGAAGCTGCAAAGGAAGGTGTTTGGATGAGGCGTTTCCTCATTGATCTTGGTGTGTTTCCTAATGCGGCTAGCCCATTGAATCTACATTGTGATAATAATGGGGCGATAGCGCAGGCTAAGGAGCCAAGAAATCACCAGAAGAACAAACATGTACAGCGGAAATTTCACCTCATTCGACAGTTCATCAGTGAAGGTGAAATTAAAATGTGCAAAATACATACGGATTTAAATGTAGCAGATCCGTTGACAAAAGCTCTTCCACAGCCTAAGCATGAGGCGCACATGAGGTCTATGGGGATTAGACATATTAGAGATTAAATCTAGTGCAAGTGGGAGACTGTTGGGAATATGCCCTAGAGGTAATCATAGAGATGATGATATTCCGCTTGTATCCATGATATATAAAATATGTCCATTGAATATCCATTAAAGACTTGTATTGATTGGCAATTATGTGAATTGTTTGTGGAACTCTTTTACTTGTATGGTTATTCTATATTCGTCCCTGGTCGGAGTTCATGTGAGGACACACATGAATATTAGACTAGCACATTATTAGTTGATGACTATGTTTCACAAGTCATGGACATGGAGATGTCGAACTAATAATGTGGGCACATGTATGACATGTAGGCCGGATCGACCCGACATGAGATTGTCTCTATACACATCATATACATTATGTCCTTCGACCCGAGATTGTTGTATGTACTCGAGATGTGTATCGACTTGCTTAGGGACCGACAAACGCTACTCCGTCACCGGGTAGTTATAAAGGATGTCTTCGGGTTTGTCGAGAAGCATGTTCATGAGACATAGACAATCAAGATGGGACTTGCCCCTCTCTAATGAGAGTGATATCACTGGATCACTCAAGTGATTGGATCAACAAATGCATAGCCATGCTTGGGTTAAGTGTTAACCCACGAGTTGAACCATATATCATGAGGCAAGGGAGTAACTTGTATATGGTCGTAGTGGTTCGTCGATATGATCATTTGCGTACGCATAGGAGTTGTCATGCCTTGCTAGAGGCCGTCGGCTATTGGGCGAATAGGAGTATTCGGCCCATGTCTATGTGTGCGTGAACCCATAGGGTCGCACGCTTAAGGGGCTGGAAGCCTAATCCGAGTTGGACTCGAATTAGACAAGGCTTAGGTTTTCTAATGCGCCTCCAACTCGGGGGCACATGAGAGACGCCTATATAAGTAGAGAGGAGGGGCGCGGCCAAATATAACAAACAGAATCCACGCCTTTGACAGCCGCCGTCTCCCTCCACGCTCTCGCCTTCGCTCCTCGCGGACCTAGCAGTCCGGAGGCGCATCGCTTCTCCCTCGTACGTGTGTGACACCTCGGAGGTGCTGCATCTGGAGCACGAGGACGAACCGCACGAACCGCAAGTGGTGGGAGGAGTTGCTGGACGACCACGCAACTGCACGGCACTGCTGCGACGCGTTCGACTACATCGAGTCGTCTTCCGCTGCATCTGCGCGTCTAGTGGTAATCCCGTAATCTGTAACTAGTAGTAGATCCTGGGCGATGAGGTAGAAAAGTTTTTGTTTTCTGGCTAGCGTAGCACCCTCATAACCCTTCAACCGGCTGTGTGGTAGCATAGTCGTGTGTGCAAATATGGCAGTTCTAGAGCGATGGAGCCATGGTTAAGGGCCATTTGGATTCTTGGGCGGCAACAAATGCTGTGGTCGAGAGGCCAGCGGTGTCAAAATGCCTTAACCATAGTGCATGGGCGTGCTTGACTTGGTGCGAGGAGCCATAGGATGCGCAGGAACCGGCCGTGCGGCAAAGGCAAAGTCGTGTGTGCAAATATGGCGCTTCGGAGCCGTGGAGCCGAGGTTAAGTGCCGTTCGGCTCTCGAGTGACGGCAAACGCTATGGTAGAGAGGCCGGAGGTGTCAAAATGCCTTAACCATGGCGTACGGCATGCTTGACTCCGAGCCGGGAGCCATAAAATGCGTTGGAACCGACCGTGCCGCAGCATGGTCGAGTGTGCAAATATGGCGTTTTGGAGCCGTGGAGGCATGGTTAAGGGCCCTTCGGGCTCTCGGTGATGGAAAACTCTATGGTTGAGAGGTGAGAGGCATCAAAATGGCTTAACCATGGCGTACGGGCGTGCTTGACCCGGTGCCGAGAGCCATAGGATGCACGGGATCCGGCCGTGCGGCAGCACGGTCGTGTGTGCAATTATGGATTTCGGAGTCGTGGAGCTGTAGTTAAGGGCCGTTCGGGCTCTCGGGTGATGACAAACTTTGTGGTGGTAAGGCCGGAGGCATCAAAATGCCTTAACCATGGCATACGGTCATGCTTGACCTAGTGTCAAGAGCCGTAGGACACGCACGAACCGGCCGTGCGGTAGCATATTCGTGTGTGCAAATATGGCAGTTCTAGAGCTGTGGAGCCATGGTTAAGGGCCATTCAGGTTCTCGGGCGGCAACAAACGCTATGGTGGAGAGGCTAGAGGTGTCAAAATGCCTTAACCATGGTGTACGGGCATGCTTGACTCAGTGCCGGGAGCCATAGGATGCGTTGGAACCGACCGTGCGGCGGATGGTGTGTGTGCAAATATGGCGCTTCGAGCCGTGGAGCCAAGGGCCGTTCAGGCTCTCAAGCGATGGCAAACGCTATGGTAGAGAGGCCGAGGTGTCAAAATGCCTTAACCATGGCGTACGTGCATGCTTGACTCGGTCCGAGAGCCATAGGATGCGTTGGAACCGACCGTGCGGCAAAGATGGTCGTGTGTGCAAATATGGCAGTTTTGCGGCCGTGGAGCGTGGTTAAGGGCCCTTCGGGCTCTCGTGATGAAAAACTCTATGGTGGAGAGGTGAGAGGCATCAAAATGGCTTAACCATGGCGTGGGTGTGCTTGACCCGGTGCCGAGAGCCGTAGGATGCACAGGGATCCGGGCGTGCGGCGGCACGTCGTGTGTGCAATTATGGATGTTCGGAGTCGTGGAGCTATAGTTAAGGGCCGTTCGGGCTCTCGGGTGATGACAAATATTGTGGTGGTGAGGCCGGAGGCATCAAAATGCCTTGACCATGGCATACGGTCGTGCTTGACCTAGTGTCGAGAGCTATAGGACATGCAGGAACCGGGCGTGCGGTAGCATAGTCGTGTGTGCAAATATGGCGCTTCTAAGAGCCGTGGAGCCATGGTTAAGGGCCATTCGGGTTCTCGGGCGGTAATAAACGCTCGTGGTGGAGAGGCCAAAGGTGTTAAAACGCCTTAACCATGGTGCATGGGCGTGCTTGACTTGGTGCGAGGAGCCGTAGGACGCATAGGAACCGGCCGTGTGGCGGCAAAGTCGTGTGTGCAAATATGGCGGTTACGGAGCCGTGGAGCCGAGGTTAAGGGCCGTTCGGGCTCTCGAGCGACGACAAATGCTATGGTAGAGAGGCCGAGGGTGTCAAAATGCCTTAACCATGGCGCACGGGCTTGCTTGACTCAGTGCTGGGAGCCATAGGACGCGTTGGAACCGACCATGCGGCAGCATGGTCGTGTGTGCAAATGTGGCAGTTTTACTGCCGTGGAGCCATGGTTAAGGGCCCTTCAGGCTCTCGGGTGATGGAAAACTCTATGGTGGAGAGGTGAGAGGCATCAAAATGGCTTAACCATGGCGTACAGGTGTGCTTGAACCGGTGCCAATAGCCGTAGGATGCACAGGATCCGGCCGTGCGCCAGCACAGTCATGTGTGCAATTATGGATGTTCTGGAGTCGTGGAGCTATAGTTAAGGGCCGTTCGGGCTCTCGGGTGACTCGGGTGATGACAAACGTTGTGGTGGTGGGGCCAGAGGTGTCAAAATGCCTTAACCATGGCATACGGTCGTGCTTGACCTAGTGTCGAGAGCTGTAGGACACGTAGGAACCGGCTGTGCGGTAGCATAGTCGTGTGTGCAAATATGGCAGTTCTAGAGCGGTGGAGCCATGGTTAAGGGCCATTCAGGTTCTTGGGCGGCAACAAATGCTGTGGTCGAGAGACCAGCGGTGTCAAAATGCCTTAACCATAGTGCATGGGCGTGCTTGACATGGTGCGAGGAGCCGTAGGATGCGCAGGAACCGGCCATGAGGCAAAGAAAAGTCGTGTGTGCAAATATGGCGCTTCGGAGCCGTGGAGCCGAGGTTAAGTGCGTTCGGGCTCTCGAGTGACGGCAAACGCTATGGTAGAGAGGCCGAGGTGTCAAAATGCCTTAACCATGGCGTACGTGCATGCTTGACTCGAGCCGGAGCCATAAAATGCGTTGGAACCGACCGTGCGGCAAAGATGGTCGAGTGTGCAAATATGGCGCTTTTGGAGCCGTGGAGGCATGGTTAAGGGCCCTTCGGGCTCTCGTGATGGAAAACACTATGGTTGAGAGGTGAGAGGCATCAAAATGGCTTAACCATGGCGTACGGCGTGCTTGACCCGGTGCCGAGAGCCATAGGATGCACGGGATCCGACCATGCGGCAAAGACAACGGTCGTGTGTGCAATTATGGATGTTACGAGTCGTGGAGCCGTAGTTAAGGGCCGTTCGGGCTCTTGGGTGATGACAAACATTGTGGTGGTAAGGCTAGAGGCATCAAAACGCCTTAACCATGGCATACGGTCATGCTTGACCTAGTGTCAAGAGTCGTAGGACACGCACGAACCGGGCCGTGCGGTAGCATATTCGTGTGTGCAAATATGGCAGTTGTAGAGCTGTGGAGCCATGGTTAAGGGCCATTCAGGTTCTCAGGCGGCAACAAACGCTGTGGTGGAGAGGCTAGAGGTGTCAAAATGCCTTAACCATGGCGTACGGGCATGCTTGACTCAGTGCCAGGAGCCATAGGATGCGTTGGAACTGACCGTGCGGCAGCATGGTCGTGTGTGCAAATATGGTAGTTCTGGAGCCGTGGAGCCAAGGTTAAGGGCCGTTCAGGCTCTCGAGCGATGGCAAACGCTATGGTAGAGAGGCCAGAGGTGTCAAAATGCCTTAACCATGGCGTACGGGCATGCTTGACCCGGTGCCGAGAGCCATAGGATGCGTTGAACCGGATCCGTGTGTGCAAATATGCGGCGGCAGCCGTGGCCCTTCGTGTGTGCAATTATGGATGGCGTTGCTTGACCCGGTGCCGAGAGCCGTAGGATGCACGATCCGGTCGTGGAGCTATAGTTAAGGGCCGTTAAGGGCTCTCGGGTGATGACAAATATTGTGGTGGTGAGGCCGGGCGTCAAAACGCCTTAACCATGGCATACGGTCGTGCTTGACCTAGTGTCGAGAGCTATAGGACATGCAGGAACTGGCTGTGCAGTAGCATAGTCGTGTGTGCAAATATGGCAGTTCTAGAGCTATGGAGCCATGGTTAAGGGCCATTCGGATTCTTAGGCGGTAATAAACGCTGTGGTGGAGAGGCCAAAGGTGTTAAAATGCCTTAACCATGGTGCATGGGCGTGCTTGACTTGGTGCGAGGAGCCGTAGGACGCATAGGAACCGGCCGTGTGGCGGCAAAGTCGTGTGTGCAAATATGGCGCTTCGGAGCCGTGGAGCCGAGGTTAAGGGTCATTCGGGCTCTCGAGCGATGACAAATGCTATGGTAGAGAGGCCGAGAGGTGTCAAAATGCCTTAACCATGGCGCACGGGCTTGCTTGACTCGGTCGGGAGCCATAGGACGCGTTGAACCGACCATGCGGCAGCATGGTCGTGTGTGCAAATGTGGCGCTTTTTGCGCGTGGAGCCATGGTTAAGGGCCCTTCGGGCTCTCGGGTGATGGAAAACTCTATGGTGGAGAGGTGAGAGGCATCAAAATGGCTTAACCATGGCGTACGGGTGTGCTTGAACCGGTGCCAGAGCCGTAGGATGCACCGGATCCGGCCGTGCGCCAAAGACACGAGCCATGTGTGCAATTATGGATGTTCGAGTCGTGGAGCTATAGTTAAGGGCCGTTCGGGCTCTCGGGTGACTCGGGTGATGACAAACATTGTGGTGGTGGGGCCAGAGGTGTCAAAACGCCTTAACCATGGCATACGGTCGTGCTTGACCTAGTGTCGAGAGCTGTAGGACACGTAGGAACCGGCTGTGCGGTAGCATAGTCGTGTGTGCAAATATGGCAGTTCTAGAGCGGTGGAGCCATGGTTAAGGGCCATTCAGGTTCTTGGGCAGCAACAAATGCTGTGGTCGAGAGGCCAGTGGTGTCAAAATGCCTTAACCATAGTGCATGGGCGTGCTTGACTTGGTGCGAGGAGCCGTTGGATGCGCAGGAACCGGCCGTGCGGCAAAGAAAGTCGTGTGTGCAAATATGGCGCTTCGGAGCCGTGGAGCCGAGGTTAAGTGACGTTCGGGCTCTCTCGAGTGACGGCAAATGCTATGGTAGAGAGGCCGAGGGTGTCAAAATGCCTTAACCATGGCGTACGTGCATGCTTGACTCGAGAGCCGGGAGCCATAAAATGCGTTGTTACCGACCGTGCGGCAAATGATGGTCGAGTGTGCAAATATGGCGCTTTTGGAGCCGTGGAGGCATTGTTAAGGGCCCTTCGCTCTCGGTGATGGAAAACACTATGGTTGAGAGGTGAGAGGCATCAAAATGGCTTAACCATGGCGTACGGGCGTGCTTGACCCGGTGCCGAGAGCCATAGGATGCACGGGATCCGACCGTGTGGCAAAGCACAAGTCATGTGTGCAATTATGGATGTTCTGAGTCGTGGAGCAGTAGTTAAGGGCCGTTCAGGCTCTCGGGTGATGACAAACATTGTGGTGGTGAGGCTAGAGGCATCAAAACGCCTTAACCATGGCATACGGTCATGCTTGACCTAGTGTCAAGAGCTGTAGGACACGCATGAACCGGCTGTGCGGTAGCATATTCGTGTGTGCAAATATGGCAGTTCTAGAGCAGTGGAGCCATGGTTAAGGGCCATTCGGGTTCTCAGGCGGCAACAAACGCTGTGGTGGAGAGGCTAGAGGTGTCAAAATGCCTTAACCATGGCGTACGGGCATGCTTGACTCGGTGCCGGAGCCATAGGATGCGTTGAACCGACCGTGCGGCAGCATGGTCGTGTGTGCAAATATGGTAGTTCTGGAGCCGTGGAGCCAAGGTTAAGGGCCGTTCGGGCTCTCGAGCGATGGCAAACGCTATGGTAGAGAGGCCGGAGGTGTCAAAATGCCTTAACCATGGCGTACGGGCATGCTTGGCCATAGTGCTTGACCCGACCGTGCCGTGTGTGCAAATATGGCGCTTTGCCGTGGAGCTGGATGAAAAACTCTATGGTGGAGAGGTGATCAAAATGGCTTAACCATGGCGTACGGGCGTGCTTGACCCGGTGCCGAGAGCCGTAGGATGCGGATCCGGTGTGCAATTATGGATTATGGATGTTCAGAGTCGTGGAGCTATAGTTAAAGGGCCATTCGGGCTCTCGGGTGATGACAAATATTGTGGTGGTGAGGCCGGAGGCGTCAAAACGCCTTAACCATGGCATACGGTCGTGCTTGACCTAGTGTCGAGAGCTATAGGACATGCGAACCGGCCGTGCAGTAGCATAGTCGTGTGTGCAAATATGGCAGTTCTAGAGCTATGGAGCCATGGTTAAGGGCCATTCGGATTCTTAGGCGGTAATAAACGCTGTGGTGGAGAGGCCAAAGGTGTTAAAATGCCTTAACCATGGTGCATGGGCGTGCTTGACTTGGTGCGAGGAGCCGTAGGACGCATAGGAACCGGCCGTGTGGCGGCAAAGTCGTGTGTGCAAATATGGCGCTTCGGAGCCGTGGAGCCGAGGTTAAGGGTCATTCGGCTCTCGAGCGATGACAAACGCTATGGTAGAGAGGCCGAGGTGTCAAAATGCCTTAACCATGGCGCACGGGCTTGCTTGACTCGGTCCGGGAGCCATAGGACGCGTTGAACCGACCATGCGGCAAGATGGTCGTGTGTGCAAATGTGGCAGTTTTACCGCCGTGGAGCCATGGTTAAGGGCCCTTCGGCTCTCGGGTGATGGAAAACTCTATGGTGGAGAGGTGAGAGGCATCAAAATGGCTTAACCATGGCGTACGGTGTGCTTGAACCGGTGCCAATAGCCGTAGGATGCACCGCATCCGGCCGTGCGCCGGCCGACAAGCCATGTGTGCAATTATGGATGTTCGGAGTCGTGGAGCTATAGTTAAGGGCCGTTCGGGCTCTCGGGTGACTGATGACAAACATTGTGGTGGTGGGGCCGAGGTGTCAAAATGCCTTAACCATGGCATACGGTCGTGCTTGACCTAGTGTCGAGAGCCGTAGGACACGTAGGAACCGGGCCGTGCGGTAGCATAGTCGTGTGTGCAAATATGGCGTTCTAGAGCGGTGGAGCCATGGTTAAGGGCCATTCGGGTTCTTGGGCGGCAACAAATGCTGTGGTCGAGAGGCCGCGGTGTCAAAATGCACTTAACCATAGTGCATGGGCGTGCTTGACTTGGTGCGAGGAGCCGTTGGATGCGCAGGAACCGGCCATGAGGCAGCAAAGTCGTGTGTGCAAATATGGCGGTTAAGAGCCGTGGAGCCGAGGTTAAGTGCCGTTCGGGCTCTCGAGTGACGGCAAATGCTATGGTAGAGAGGCCGAGGTGTCAAAATGCCTTAACCATGGCGTACGGGCATGCTTGACTCGAGCCGGAGCCATAAAATGCGTTGTTACCGACCGTGCGGCAAAGCGGCATGGTCGAGTGTGCAAATATGGCGGTTTTGGAGCCGTGGAGGCATGGTTAAGGGCCCTTCGGGCTCTCGTGTGATGGAAAACACTATGGTTGAGAGGTGAGAGGCATCAAAATGGCTTAACCATGGCGTACGGGCGTGCTTGACCCGGTGCCGAGAGCCATAGGATGCACAGGATCCGACCGTGTGGCAAAGACAAGGTCATGTGTGCAATTATGGATGTTCGGAGTCGTGGAGCTATAGTTAAGGGCCGTTCGTGCTCTTGGGTGATGACAAACATTGTGGTGGTAAGGCTAGAGGCATCAAAACGCCTTAACCATGGCATACGGTCATGCTTGACCTAGTGTCAAGAGCTGTAGGACACGCACGAACCGGGCCGTGCGGTAGCATATTCGTGTGTGCAAATATGGCGTTCTAGAGCCGTGAGCCATGGTTAAGGGCCATTCGGGTTCTCAGGCGGCAACAAACGCTATGGTGGAGAGGCTAGAGGTGTCAAAATGCCTTAACCATGGTGTACGGGCATGCTTGACTCAGTGCCGAGAGCCATAGGATGCGTTGGAACCGACCGTGCGGCATGGTCGTGTGTGCAAATATGGTAGTTCTGGAGCCGTGGAGCCAAGGTTAAGGGCCGTTCGGGCTCTCGAGCGATGGCAAACGCTATGGTAGAGAGGCCGAGGTGTCAAAATGCCTTAACCATGGAGTACGGGCATGCTTGACTCGGTGCCGAGAGCCATAGGATGCGTTGGAACCGGATGCATGGTTAAGGGCCTTTCGGGCTCCGGTGATGAAAAACTCTATGGTGGAGAGGTGAGAGGCATCAAAATGGCTTAACCATGGCGTGTGTGCAATTATGGATGCACGGGATCCGGAGTCGTGGAGCTAATTATGGATTAAGGGGAGCCCGTTCGGGCTCTCGGGTGATGACAAATATTGTGGTGGTGAGGCCGAGGCGTCAAAACGCCTTAACCATGGCATACGGTCGTGCTTGACCTAGTGTCGAGAGCTATAGGACATGCGGGAACCGGGCGTGCGGTAGCATAGTCGTGTGTGCAAATATGGCAGTTCTAGAGCTATGGAGCCATGGTTAAGGGCCATTCGGATTCTTGGGCGGTAATAAACGCTGTGGTGGAGAGGCCAAAGGTGTTAAAATGCCTTAACCATGGTGCATGGGCGTGCTTGACTTGGTGCGAGGAGCCGTAGGACGCATAGGAACCGGCCGTGTGGCAGCAAAGTCGTGTGTGCAAATATGGCAGTTCTGGAGCCGTGGAGCCGAGGTTAAGGGTCATTCAGGCTCTCGAGCGATGACAAACGCTATGGTAGAGAGGCCAGAGGTGTCAAAATGCCTTAACCATGGCGCACGGGCTTGCTTGACTCAGTGCTGGGAGCCATAGGACGCGTTGGAACCGACCATGCGGCGGCATGGTCGTGTGTGCAAATGTGGCAGTTTTACTGCCGTGGAGCCATGGTTAAGGGCCCTTCAGGCTCTCGGGTGATGGAAAACTCTATGGTGGAGAGGTGAGAGGCATCAAAATGGCTTAACCATGGCGTACGGGTGTGCTTAAACCGGTGCCGAGAGCCGTAGGATGCACTGCATCCGGCCGTGCGCCAGCACAGTCGTGTGTGCAATTATGGATGTTCTGGAGTCGTGGAGCTATAGTTAAGGGCCGTTCGGGCTCTCAGGTGATGACAAACATTGTGGTGGTGGGGCCAGAGGTGTCAAAACGCCTTAACCATGGCATACGGTCGTGCTTGACCTAGTGTCGAGAGCTGTAGGACACGTAGGAACCGGCCGTGCGGTAGCATAGTCGTGTGTGCAAATATGGCAGTTCTAGAGCGGTGGAGCCATGGTTAAGGGCCATTCGGGTTCTTGGGCAGCAACAAATGCTGTGGTCGAGAGGCCAAAGTGGTGTCAAAACACCTTAACCATAGTGCATGGGCGTGCTTGACTTGGTGCGAGGAGCCGTTGGATGCGCAGGAACCGGCCATGCGGCAAAGAAAGTCGTGTGTGCAAATATGGCGCTTACGGAGCCGTGGAGCCGAGGTTAAGTGTCGTTCGTGCTCTCGAGTGACGGCAAATGCTATGGTAGAGAGGCCGAGGGTGTCAAAATGCCTTAACCATGGCGTACGGGCGTGCTTGACTCGAGCCGGGAGCCATAAAATGCGTTGTTACCGACCGTGCGGCGATGGTCGAGTGTGCAAATATGGCGCTTTTGGAGCCGTGGAGGCATGGTTAAGGGCCCTTCGTGCTCTCGGTGATGGAAAATTCTATGGTGGAGAGGTGAGAGGCATCAAAATGGCTTAACCATGGCGTACGGGCGTGCTTGACCCGGTGCCGAGAGCCATAGGATGCACAGGGATCCGACCGTGTGGCAGCACAAATCATGTGTGCAATTATGGATGTTCGAGTCGTGGAGCTGTAGTTAAGGGCCGTTCGGGCTCTCGGGTGATGACAAACATTGTGGTGGTGAGGCCGAGGCATCAAAACGCCTTAACCATGGCATACGGTCATGCTTGACCTAGTGTCAAGAGCAGTAGGACACGCATGAACCGGGCCGTGCGGTAGCATATTCGTGTGTGCAAATATGGCGCTTCTAGAGCCGTGGAGCCATGGTTAAGGGCCATTCGGGTTCTCTCGGCGGCAACAAACGCTGTGGTGGAGAGGCTAGAGGTGTCAAAATTCCTTAACCATGGCGTACGGGCATGCTTGACTCGGTGCCGAGGAGCCATAGGATGCGTTGGAACCGACCGTGCGGCGATGGTCGTGTGTGCAAATATGGCGCTTCGGGAACCGTGGAGCCAAGGTTAAGGGCCGTTCGGGCTCTCGAGCGATGGCAAACGCTATGGTAGAGAGGCCGAGGTGTCAAAATGCCTTAACCATGGCGTACGGGCATGCTTGACTCGGTCGAGAGCCATAGGATGCGTTGGAACCGACCGTGCGGCGGATGGTCGTGTCTGCAAATATGGCGCTTTGCGGCCGTGGAGCCGTGGTTAAGGGCCTTTCGTGCTCTCGAGTGATGAAAAACTCTATGGTGGAGAGGTGAGAGGCATCAAAATGGCTTAACCATGGCGTACGGGCGTGCTTGACCCGTGCCGAGAGCCGTAGGATGCACGGATCCGGCCGTGCGGCAAAGCACGGTCGTGTGTGCAATTATGGATGTTCTGGAGTCGTGGAGCTATAGTTAAGGGCCGTTCGGGCTCTCAGGTGATGACAAATATTGTGGTGGTGAGGCCAGATGCATCAAAACGCCTTAACCATGGCATACGGTCGTGCTTGACCTAGTGTCGAGAGCTATAGGACATGCAGGAACTGGCTGTGCGGTAGCATAGTCGTGTGTGCAAATATGGCAGTTCTAGAGCTGTGGAGCCATGGTTAAGGTCCATTCGGGTTCTTGGGCGGTAATAAACGCTGTGGTGGAGAGGCCAAAGGTGTTAAAACGCCTTAACCATGGTGCATGGGCGTGCTTGACTTGGTGCGAGGAGCCGTAGGACGCATAGGAACCGGCCGTGCGGCAAAGAAAGTCGTGTGTGCAAATATGGCGCTTCGGGAGCCGTGGAGCCGAGGTTAAGGGCCGTTCGGACTCTCGAGCGATGACAAACGCTATGGTAGAGAGGCCGAGGTGTCGAAATGCCTTAACCATGGCGTACGGGCTTGCTTGACTCGGTGCCGGGAGCCATAGGACGCGTTGGAACCGACCATGCGGCAAAGATGGTCGTGTGTGCAAATGTGGCGTTTTACCGCCGTGGAGCCATGGTTAAGGGCCCTTCGGGCTCTCGGGTGATGGAAAACTCTATGGTGGAGAGGTGAGAGGCATCAAAATGGCTTAACCATGGCGTACGGGTGTGCTTGAACCGGTGCCGAGAGCCGTAGGATGCACAGGATCCGACCGTGCGCCAAAGACACGGCCGTGTGTGCAATTATGGATGTTCTGAGTCGTGGAGCTATAGTTAAGGGCCGTTCGGGCTCTTGGGTGATGACAAACATTGTGGTGGTGGGGCCGAGGTGTCAAAACGCCTTAACCATGGCATACGGTCGTGCTTGACCTAGTGTCGAGAGCCGTAGGACACGTAGGAACCGGGCGTGCGGTAGCATAGTCGTGTGTGCAAATATGGCAGTTCTAGAGCGGTGGAGCCATGGTTAAGGGCCATTCGGGTTCTTGGGCTGCAACAAATGCCGTGGTCGAGAGGCCGGCGGTGTCAAAACGCCTTAACCATAGTGCATGGGCGTGCTTGACTTGGTGCGAGGAGCCGTAGGATGCGCAGGAACCGGCCGTGCGGGCAAAGAAAAGTCATGTGTGCAAATATGGCGCTCGGAGCCGTGGAGCCGAGGTTAAGTGCCGTTCGGGCTCTCGAGTGACGGCAAACGCTATGGTAGAGAGGCCGAGGTGTCAAAATGCCTTAACCATGGCGCACGGGCATGCTTGACTCGAGCCGGAGCCATAAAATGCGTTGGAACCGACCGTGGCAAAGCATGGTCGTGTGTGCAAATATGGCAGTTTTGGAGCCGTGGAGGCATGGTTAAGGGCCCTTCGTGCTCTCGGGTGATGAAAACTCTATGGTGGAGAGGTGAGAGGCATCAAAATGGCTTAACCATGGTGTACAGGCGTGCTTGACCCGGTGCCGAGAGCCATAGGATGCACAGGATCCGACCGTGCGGCAGCACAGTCGTGTGTGCAATTATGGATGTTCTGGAGTCGTGGAGCTATAGTTAAGGGCCGTTCAGGCTCTCGGGTGATGACAAACATTGTGGTGGTGAGGCCAGAGGCATCAAAACACCGATAGCATATTCGTGTGTGCAAATATGGCAGTTCTAGAGCTGTGGAGCCATGGTTAAGGGCCATTCAGGTTCTCAGGCGGCAACAAACACTGTGGTGGAGAGGCTAGAGGTGTCAAAATGCCTTAACCATGGTGTACGGGCATGCTTGACTCGGTGCCGGAGCCATAGGATGCGTTGAACCGACCGGCGGCAAAGATGGTCGTGTGTGCAAATATGGCGTTCGGAGCCGTGGAGCCAAGGTTAAGGGCCGTTCGGGCTCTCGAGCGATGGCAAACGCTATGGTAGAGAGGCCGAGGTGTCAAAATGCCTTAACCATGGTGTACGGGCATGCTTGACTCGCCGAGAGCCATAGGATGCGTTGGAACCGACCGTGCGGCAAAGATGGTCGTGTGTGCAAATATGGCGCTTTGCGGCGTGGAGCTATGGTTAAGGGCCCTTCGGGCTCTCGGGTGATGAAAAACTCTATGGTGGAGAGGTGAGAGGCATCAAAATGGCTTAACCATGGCGTACGGCGTGATTGACCCGGTGCCGAGAGCCGTAGGATGCACAGATCCGGCTGTGCGGCAAAGACGGTCGTGTGTGCAATTATGGATGTTCTGGGGTCGTGGAGCTATAGTTAAGGGCCGTTCGGGCTCTTGGGTGATGACAAATATTGTGGTGGTGAGGCCAGAGGCGTCAAAACGCCTTAACCATGGCATACGGTCGTGCTTGACCTAGTGTCGAGAGCTGTAGGACATGCAGGAACCGGCTGTGCGGTAGCATAGTCGTGTGTGCAAATATGGCAGTTCTAGAGCTGTGGAGCCATGGTTAAGGGCCATTCGGGTTCTCGGTGGTAATAAATGCTGTGGTGGAGAGGCCAAAGGTGTTAAAACGCCTTAACCATGGTGCATGGGCGTGCTTGACTTGGTGCGAGGAGCCGTAGGACGCATAGGAACCGGCCGTGCGGCAGCAAAGTCGTGTGTGCAAATATGGCAGTTCTGGAGCCGTGGATCCGAGGTTAAGGGCCGTTCAGGCTCTCGAGCGACGACAAACGCTATGCTAGGGAGGCCAGAGGTGTCAAAATGCCTTAACCATGGCGTACGGGCTTGCCTGACTCAGTGCCGGGAGCCATAGGACGCGTTGGAACCGACCATGCGGTAGCATGGTCGTGTGTGCAAATGTGGCAGTTTTACTGCCGTGGAGCCATGGTTAAGGGCATTTCAGGCTCTCGGGTGATGGAAAACTCTATGGTGGAGAGGTGAGAGGCATCAAAATGGCTTAACCATGGCGTACGGGTGTGCTTGAACCGGTGTCGAGAGCCGTAGGATGCACGGGATCCGGCCGTGCGCTCAAGACAGCCGTGTGTGCAATTATGGATGTTCGAGTCGTGGAGCTATAGTTAAGGGCCGTTCGGGCTCTCGGGTGATGACAAACATTGTGGTGGTGGGGCCGAGGTGTCAAAACGCCTTAACCATGGCATACGGTCGTGCTTGACCTAGTGTCGAGAGCTGTAGGAGACGTAGGAACCGGTTGTGCGGTAGCATAGTCGTGTGTGCAAATATGGCAGTTCTAGAGCGGTGGAGCCATGGTTAAGGGCCATTCGGGTTCTTGGGTGGCAACAAATGCTGTGGTCGATAGGCCAGCTGTGTCAAAACGCCTTAACCATAGTGCATGGGCGTGCTTGACTTGGTGCGAGGAGCCGTAGGATGCGCAGGAACCGGCCGTGCGGCAAAGAAAGTCGTGTGTGCAAATATGGCATTTCGGAGCCGTGGAGCCGAGGTTAAGTGCCATTCGGCTCTCGAGTGATGGCAAATGCTATGGTAGAGAGGCCAGAGGTGTCAAAATGCCTTAACCATGGCGTACAGGCATGCTTGACTCAGAGCCGGAGCCATAAAATGCGTTGGAACCGACCGTGCGGCAGCATGGTCGAGTGTGCAAATATGGCAGTTTTGGAGCCGTGGAGGCATGGTTAAGGGCCCTTCAGGCTCTCAGGTGATGGAAAACTCTATGGTGGAGAGGTGAGAGGCATCAAAATGGCTTAACCATGGTGTACGGCGTGCTTGACCCGGTGCCGAGAGCCATAGGATGCACGGGATCCGACCGTGCGGCAAAGCACGGTCGTGTGTGCAATTATGGATGTTCGGAGTCGTGGAGCTGTAGTTAAGGGCCGTTTAGGCTCTCGGGTGATGACAAACATTGTGGTGGTGAGGCCGAGGCATCAAAACGCCTTAACCATGGCATACGGTCATGCTTGACCTAGTGTCAAGAAGCCGTAGGACACGCACGAACCGGGTCTGTGCGGTAGCATATTCGTGTGTGCAAATATGGCAATTCTAGAGCCGTGGAGCCATGGTCAAGGGCCATTCAGATTCTCAGCGGCAACAAACGCTGTGGTGGAGAGGCTAGAGGTGTCAAAATGCCTTAACCATGGCGTACGGGCATGCTTGACTCGGTGCCGGGAGCCATAGGATGCGTTGGAACCGACCGTGCGGCAAAGATGGTCGTGTGTGCAAATATGGCGTTCTGAGCCGTGGAGCCAAGGTTAAGGGCCATTCGGGCTCTCAAGCGATGGCAAACGCTATGGTAGAGAGGCCGAGGTGTCAAAATGCCTTAACCATGGCGTACGGGCATGCTTGACTCGGTCGAGAGCCATAGGATGCATTGGAACCGACCATGCGGCGATGGTCATGTGTGCAAATATGGCAGTTTTGCGGCCGTGGAGCTATGGTTATGGGCCCTTCGGCTCTCGGGTGATGAAAAACTCTATGGTGGAGAGGTGAGAGCCATCAAAATGGCTTAACCATGGCGTACGGGCGTGCTTGACCCGGTGCCGAGAGCCGTAGGATGCACCGGGATCCGGCCATGCGCCAAAGGTCGTGTGTGTGCAATTATGGATGTTCTGGAGTCGTGGAGCTATAGTTAAGGGCCGTTCGGGCTCTTGGGTGATGACAAATATTGTAGTGGTGGGGCCGAGGCGTCAAAACGCCTTAACCATGGCATACGGTCGTGCTTGACCTAGTGTCGAGAGCTATAGGACATGCGGAACCGGCCGTGCGGTAGCATAGTCGTGTGTGCAAATATGGCAGTTCTAGAGCGGTGGAGCCATGGTTAAGGGCCATTCGGGTTCTCGGGCGGTAATAAACGCTGTGGTGGAGAGGCCAAAGGTGTTAGAATGCCTTAACCATGGTGCATGGGCGTGCTTGACTTGGTGCGAGGAGCCGTAGGACGCATAGGAACCGGCCGTGCGGGCAAAGAAAAAGTCGTGTGTGCAAATATGGCGTTACGGAGCCATGGAGCCGAGGTTAAGGGCCGTTCAGGCTCTCAGCGATGACAAACGCTATGGTAGAGAGGCCAAAGGTGTTAAAATGCCTTAACCATGGTGCATGGGCGTGCTTGACTTGGTGCGAGGAGCCGTAGGACGCGTAGGAACCGACCATGCGGCAGCATGGTCGTGTGTGCAAATGTGGCAGTTTTACAGCCGTGGAGCCATGGTTAAGGGCCCTTCAGGCTCTCGGGTGATGGAAAACTCTATGGTGGAGAGGTGAGAGGCATCAAAATGGCTTAACCATGGCGTACGAGTGTGCTTGAACCGGTGCCAAGAGCCGTAGGATGCACAGGATCCGGCCGTGCGCTAGCACAGTCGTGTGTGCAATTATGAATGTTCTGGAGTCGTGGAGCTATAGTTAAGGGCCGTTCGGGCTCTCGGGTGATGACAAACATTGTGGTGGTGGGGCCAGAGGTGTCAAAATGCCTTAACCATGGCATACGGTCGTGCTTGACCTAGTGTCGAGAGCCGTAGGACACGTAGGAACCGAACAGGCGTGCGGTAGCATAGTCGTGTGTGCAAATATGGCGCTTCTAGAGCGGTGGAGCCATGGTTAAGGGCCATTCGGGTTCTTGGGTGGCAACAAATGCTATGGTCGAGAGGCCAGAGGTGTCAAAACACCTTAACCATAGTGCATGGGCGTGCTTGACTTAGTGCGAGGAGCCATAGGATGCGTTGGAACCGACGTGCGGGCAAAGAAAGTCGTGTGTGCAAATATGGCGGTTCGGAGCCGTGGAGCCGAGGTTAAGTGCCGTTTAGGCTCTCGAGTGATGGCAAATGCAATGGTAGAGAGCCGAGGTGTCAAAATGCCTTAACCATGGCGTACGGGCATGCTTGACTCGAGCCGGAGCCATAAAATGTGTTGGAACCGATCGTGCGGCGGCATGGTCGAGTGTGCAAATATGGCAGTTTTGGAGCCGTGGAGGCATGGTTAAGGGCCCTTCGGGCTCTCGGAGGTGATGGAAAACTCTATGGTGGAGAGGTGAGAGGCATCAAAATGGCTTAACCATGGCGTACGGCGTGCTTGACCCGGTGCCGAGAGCCATAGGATGCACGGGATCCGGCCGTGTGGCAAACGACGTGTGTGCAAATATGGATGTTACGGGTCGTGGAGCTGTAGTTAAGGGCCATTCGGGCTCTCGGGAGATGACAAACATTGTGGTGGTGAGGCCGAGGCATCAAAACACCTTAACCATGTCATACGGTCATGCTTGACCTAGTGTCAAGAGCTATAGGACATGCACGAACCGGCCGTGCGGTAGCATATTCGTGTGTGCAAATATGGCAATTCTAGAGCCGTGGAGCCATGGTTAAGGGCCATTCGGGTTCTCGGTGGTAACAAACGCTGTGTTGGAGAGGCTAGAGGTGTCAAAATGCCTTAACCATGCCGTGCGGGCATGCTTGACTTGGTGCGAGGAGCCATAGGATGCGTTGGAACCGGCCGTGCGGCAAAGGCATGGTTGTGTGTGCAAATATGGTAGTTACGGGAGCCGTGGAGCCAGGTTAAGGGCCGTTCGGCTCTCGAGCGATGGCAAACACTATGGTAGGGAGGCCGAGGTGTCAAAATGCCTTAACCATGGCGTACGGGCATGCTTGACTCGGTCGAGAGCCATAGGATGCGTTGGAACCGACCGTGCGGTAGCATGGTCGTGTGTGCAAATATGGCAGTTTTGCGCCTTGGAGCTATGGTTAAGGGCCCTTTCGGGCTCTCGGGTGATGAAAAACTCTATGGTGGAGAGGTGAGAGGCATCAAAATGGCTTAACCATGGCGTACGGGCGTGCTTGACCCGGTGCCGAGAGCCGTAGGATGCACGGGATCCGGCCGTGCGCCGGCAGACAGCCGTGTGTGCAATTATGGATGTTCTGAGTCGTGGAGCTATAGTTAAGGGCCGTTCGGGCTCTCGGGTGATGACAAATATTGTGGTGGTGAGGCCAGAGGCATCAAAACGCCTTAACCATGGCATACGGTTGTGCTTGACCTAGTGTCGAGAGCTATAGGACATGCGTAGGAACCGGTTGTGCGGTAGCATAGTCGTGTGTGCAAATATGGCGCTTCTAGAGCGGTGGAGCCATGGTTAAGGGCCATTCGGGTTCTCGGGTGGCAACAAATGCCGTGGTGGAGAGGCCAAAGGTGTTAAAATGCCTTAACCATGGTGCATGGGCGTGCTTGACTTGGTGCGAGGAGCCGTAGGATGCGCATAGGAACCGCCGCCGTGCGGCAAAGCAAAGTCGTGTGTGCAAATATGGCATTTCGGAGCCGTGGAGCCGAGGTTAAGTGCCATTCGGCTCTCGAGCGATGACAAATGCGCTATGGTAGAGAGGCCGAGGTGTCAAAATGCGTTAACCATGGCGTACGGGCATGCTTGACTCGGTCCGGGGAGCCATAGGACACGTTGGAACCGACCATGCGGCGGATGGTCGTGTGTGCAAATGTGGCGTTTTGGAGCCGTGGAGCCATGGTTAAGGGCCCTTTAGGCTCTCGAGTGATGGAAAACTCTATGGTGGAGAGGTGAGAGGCATCAAAATGGCTTAACCATGGCGTACGGGTGTGCTTGACCCGGTGTCGAGAGCCGTAGGATGCACAGGATCCGGCCATGCGCCGGCACGGACGTGTGTGCAATTATGGATGTTACGGAGTCGTGGAGCTATAGTTAAGGGCCGTTCGGGCTCTCGGGTGATGACAAACATTGTGGTGGTGAGGCCAGAGGCGTCAAAATGCCTTAACCATGGCATACGGTCATGCTTGACCTAGTGTCAAGAGCTGTAGGACACGCAGGAACCGGCTGTGCGGTAGCATAGTCGTGTGTGCAAATATGGCAGTTCTAGAGCGGTGGAGCCATGGTTAAGGGCCATTCGGGTTCTTGGGCGGCAACAAATGCTGTGGTCGAGAGGCCAGCGGTGTCAAAATGCCTTAACCATAGTGCATGGGCATGCTTGACTTGGTGCGAGGAGCCATAGGATGCGTTGGAACCGACCGTGCGGCAGCATGGTCGTGTGTGCAAATATGGCGCTTACGGAGCCGTGGAGCCGAGGTTAAGTGCCATTCGTGGCACTCGAGTGATGGCAAACGCTATGGTAGAGAGGCCGGAGGTGTCAAAATGCCTTAACCATGGCGTACGGGCATGCTTGACTCGAGCCGGGAGCCATAGGATGCGTTGGAACCGATCGTGCGGCGGCATGGTCGAGTGTGCAAATATGGCAGTTTTGGAGCCGTGGAGGCATGGTTAAGGGCCCTTCGGGCTCTCGGGTGATGGAAAACTCTATGGTGGAGAGGTGAGAGGCATCAAAATGGCTTAACCATGGCGTACGGCGTGCTTGACCCGGTGCCGAGAGCCATAGGATGCACGGATCCGGGCCGTGTGGCAAAGCACGTGTGTGCAATTATGGATGTTCTGGAGTCGTGGAGCTATAGTTAAGGGCCGTTCGGGCTCTCGGGTGATGACAAACATTGTGGTGGTGAGGCCGGGGCATCAAAATGCCTTAACCATGGCATACGGTCATGCTTGACCTAGTGTCAAGAGCTATAGGACACGCACAAACCGGGCCGTGCGGTAGCATATTCGTGTGTGCAAATATGGCAATTCTAGAGCTGTGGAGCCATGGTTAAGGGCCATTCGGGTTCTCGGGCGGTAACAAACGCTGTGGTGGAGAGGCCAAAGGTGTTAAAATGCCTTAACCATGGTGCATGGGCGTGCTTGACTCGGTGCGAGGAGCCATAGGACGCGTTGGAACCGGCCGTGCGGCAGCATGGTCGTGTGTGCAAATATGGCAGTTTTGCTGAGCCGTGGAGCCGAGGTTAAGGTCCATTCGGGCATGCTCTCGAGCGATGACAAACGCTATGGTAGAGAGGCCGGGGCTCTCGGGTGTCAAAATGCCTTAACCATGGCGTATGTTGCATGCTTGACTCGGTAGCATAGTCGGAGCCATAGGATGCGTTGGAACCGACCGTGCGCGGCATGGTCGTGTGTGCAAATGTGGCGGTTTTGCCGCCGTGGAGCCATGGTTAAGGGCCCTTCGGGCTCTCGGGTGATGGAAAACTCTATGGTGGAGAGGTGAAAGGCATCAAAATGGCTTAACCATGGCGTACGGGCGTGCTTGAACCGGTGCCAAGAGCCGTAGGATGCACGGGATCCGGCCGTGCGCGGCACAAATGTCGTGTGTGCAATTATGAATGTTCGGAGTCGTGGAGCTATAGTTAAGGGCCGTTCGGGCTCTCGGGTGATGACAAACATTGTGGTGGTGGGGCCGGAGGTGTCAAAATGCCTTAACCATGGCATACGGTCGTGCTTGACCTAGTGTCGAGAGCTATAGGACACGTAGGAACCGGGCCAGTGCGCTAGCACAGTCGTGTGTGCAAATATGGCAGTTCTAGAGCGGTGGAGCCATGGTTAAGGGCCATTCGGGTTCTTGGGTGGCAACAAATGCTGTGGTGGAGAGGCCAGAGGTGTCAAAACACCTTAACCATAGTGCATGGGCGTGCTTGACTTGGTGCGAGGAGCCGTAGGATGCGCAGGAACCGGCCGTGCGGCAAAGAAAGTCGTGTGTGCAAATATGGCGCTTGGAGCCGTGGAGCCGAGGTTAAGTGCCGTTCGGCTCTCGAGTGATGGCAAATGCTATGGTAGAGAGGCCGAGAGGTGTCAAAATGCCTTAACCATGGCGTACGGGCATGCTTGACTCGTGAGCCGGGAGCCATAAAATGTGTTGGAACCGATCGTGCGGCAAGCATGGTCGAGTGTGCAAATATGGCGTTTTGGAGCCGTGGAGGCATGGTTAAGGGCCCTTCGGGCTCTTGGGTGATGGAAAACTCTATGGTGGAGAGGTGAGAGGCATCAAAATGGCTTAACCATGGCGTACAGGCGTGCTTGACCCGGTGCCGAGAGCCATAGGATGCACAGGATCCGGCCGTGTGGCAGCACGGTCGTGTGTGCAATTATGGATGTTCTGGAGTCGTGGAGCTGTAGTTAAGGGCCGTTCAGGCTCTCGGGTGATGACAAACATTGTGGTGGTGAGGCCAGAGGCATCAAAATGCCTTAACCATGTCATACGGTCATGCTTGACCTAGTGTCAAGAGCTGTAGGACATGCACGAACCGGCTGTGCGGTAGCATAGTCGTGTGTGCAAATATGGCAATTCTAGAGCTGTGGAGCCATGGTTAAGGGCCATTCAGGTTCTCAGGCGGCAACAAACGCTGTGTTGGAGAGGCTAGAGGTGTCAAAATGCCTTAACCATGCCGTACGGGCATGCTTGACTCAGTGCCAGGAGCCATAGGATGCGTTGGAACTGACCGTGCGGCAGCATGGTTGTGTGTGCAAATATGGTAGTTCTGGAGCCGTGGAGCCAAGGTTAAGGGCCGTTCAGGCTCTCGAGCGATGGCAAACACTATGGTAGAGAGGCCGAGGGTGTCAAAATGCCTTAACCATGGCGTACGGGCATGCTTGACTCGAGTGCCGAGAGCCATAGGATGCGTTGGAACCGACCGTGCGGCAGCATGGTCGTGTGTGCAAATATGGCAGTTTTGCAGGCCATGGAGCTGTGGTTAAGGGCCCTTCGGGCTCTCGAGGTGATGAAAACTCTATGGTGGAGAGGTGAGAGGCATCAAAATGGCTTAACCATGGCGTACGGGCGTGCTTGACCCGGTGCCGAGAGCCGTAGGATGCACAGGATCCGGCCGTGTGGCAGCACAGTCGTGTGTGCAATTATGGATGTTCTGGAGTCGTGGAGCTATAGTTAAGGGCCGTTCGGGCTCTCGGGTGATGACAAATATTGTGGTGGTGAGGCCAGAGGCATCAAAACGCCTTAACCATGGCATACGGTCATGCTTGACCTAGTGTCGAGAGCTATAGGACATGCAGGAACTGGCTGTGCGGTAGCATAGTCGTGTGTGCAAATATGGCAGTTCTAGAGCTGTGGAGCCATGGTTAAGGGCCATTCGGGTTCTCGGGCGGTAATAAACGCTGTGGTGGAGAGGCCAAAGGTGTTAAAATGCCTTAACCATGGTGCATGGGCGTGCTTGACTTGGTGCGAGGAGCCGTAGGACGCATAGGAACCGGCCGTGCGGCAGCATGGTCGTGTGTGCAAATATGGCGCTTACGAGCCGTGGAGCCGAGGTTAAGGGCCATTCGGCTCTCGAGCGATGACAAACGCTATGGTAGAGAGGCCGAGGTGTCAAAATGCCTTAACCATGGCGTACGGGCTTGCTTGACTCGGTGCCGGAGCCATAGGATGTGTTGGAACCGACCATGCGGCAACATGGTCGTGTGTGCAAATGTGGCGCTTTTGCGCCGTGGAGCCATGGTTAAGGGCCCTTCAGGCTCTCGAGTGATGGAAAACTCTATGGTGGAGAGGTGAGAGGCATCAAAATGGCTTAACCATGGCGTACGGGTGTGCTTGAACCGGTGCCGAGAGCCGTAGGATGCACAGGATCCGGTCGTGCGCCAGCACAGTTGTGTGTGCAATTATGGATGTTCTGGAGTCGTGGAGCTATAGTTAAGGGCCGTTCGGGCTCTCGGGTGATGACAAACATTGTGGTGGTGGGGCCAGAGGTGTCAAAACACCTTAACCATGGCATACGGTCGTGCTTGACCTAGTGTCGAGGGCTATAGGACACGTAGGAACCGGGGCCTGTGCGGTAGCATAGTCGTGTGTGCAAAATATGGCGGTTCTAGAGCGGTGGAGCCATGGTTAAGGGCCATTCGGGTTCTTGGGCGGCAACAAATGCTGTGGTCGGAGGCCGGCGGTGTCAAAACGCCTTAACCATAGTGCATGGGCGTGCTTGACTTGGTGCGAGGAGCCGTAGGATGCGCAGGAACCGGCCGTGCGGCGGCAAGAAAAGTCGTGTGTGCAAATATGGCGCTTCCGGGAGCCGTGGAGCCGATGTTAAGTGCCGTTTAGGCTCTCGAGTGATGGCAAATGCTATGGTAGAGAGGCCGAGAGGTGTCAAAATGCCTTAACCATGGCGTACGGGCATGCTTGACTCGAGAGCGGGAGCCATAAAATGCGTTGGAACCGACCATGCGGCGATGGTCGAGTGTGCAAATATGGCGGTTTTGGAGCCGTGGAGGCATGGTTAAGGGCCCTTCGGGCTCTCGGGTGATGGAAAACTCTATGGTGGAGAGGTGAGAGGCATCAAAATGGCTTAACCATGGTGTACGG